>QXEO01001113.1:0-15330 GCA_007115705.1 Dactylis glomerata
AGACGAAGGACACTCCTAGTGGGAAAGTCGGGGAAGTGCCGATGCCTTCCGCAAGCCTGGATCTAGTAATCCCTGAAGGTGTAGATGAAACGGTTGCCAATCTGGCCAAGCCCTCAGCAACAACACACGAGCCGATTGTCTCGCCGTCGGCTTTCCCCCTGATCTCAGGAGAGGTATGTTCGCTTCTTTCGACTCATCCTTCCCTGTTTGACGCATACTGACGCCACTTCTGCCTGCCAGGGTTGTGATATCTCAGGCTTGCTGACGTTCGACCCTGAATCCATCGAACCAGCTCCCTCTGCCGCCAACGATGAACCACGAGCAAGCGCTGTTCTACCTCAATTCCAGCGTCTCAAAGCCTTGCTGTCCTCCCCAATCGAGAAGTTGGTCGAGGGTTCTGAAGAGGTGAAGAGTGTTCTTGACGAAATCAAGGACCAACTCCCGGTAGCATTGCAGGTGAAGCTTTGGCCAGTTGTGACTCTGTCTTTCTACGGGTCAAGGGTGAAGTTGGCTCGTGAGAGGATCAATCTACGCCACGCCCAACTCCCACTGAAGGCCGATATTGCAGCCAAATGTCAGCGGCTCAATGAGAAAAAGGCGTCTCTGGATGCCAAAACTGACACCTCTGTCAGCACCGCCGAGCTTGCATCCTTAAAAAAGGAATTGGAAGATCTCGAAGAGAAGGTCCGGGCGACTAAAAAGCTCATTCATGACAAGGAAGCATTCATCGCCCGCTCCCAAGACGAAGCAGAAGGCCTCAAAGCTCAACTGAAGACTGATCTGGCAGAAATACGTGCCCTGAGCAAGCAGCTAGTGACGGGCAAGGACGATGATGACGAAGCCGAGATCGCCGAGGTGGATCGTGTCCGTGCTGACGCCCTCCGTGCCTTCGAGGCATTCCTTCAGTAGCTTATTCATGTAACCTGACACCTGCTCGTAACAGTCTGAACCTCGAGAGTCGATGGCTGTGCATTGTTTTTTTTTTTTGGCCGATTTCATGTATCGGCCCCCATATTTCACTGTTCATCATCCCACATGCTTGGGAAATATTAATCTGGATATATTTTTTTACTGGCGATTTCATGTATCGGCCCCCATATTTCACTGTCCATCATCCCACATGCTTGGGAAATATTTCTTGAGATGCTGGACCGTTGACAGCCACTGGGAATTTCACACAGTCCTAGCTCCTCAAGCATGTACGCGTTGCCCCTTAAAACTTGGTCGACCCTGTATGGCCGTGCCAATTTGGAGACCATTTACGTATGTGCATCCTTAGTCCCAATGGCAATACAGCTTCCCATACCAGCATCACCAACGTGGAACTCCTTTGGTCTCACCTTCTTATTATATGCACGAGCTACCTTGGCTTTGTTCTCTTTAATTTTCTCAAGTGACCACAGCCTAAGTTCAGTTAAATCCTCAACACTGTCACTCATCAGGGCTGCATATTCTTCAGTTGTTAGATCGTTCTGAAAAGTGACACGTCTCGATCCAGCCATAATCTCCCATGGCAATACGGCTTCTTGTCCATAGACTAGATGGTATGGCGAGGTTTTTATCGCTCCATGACATGACATGCGATAAGCCCACAAAGCTTCTGACAAAACCTCGTGCCAACGCCTAGGGTGCTCGTCGATTTTTCTCTTGATCAGCTTGATAAGGCTCTGATTGGACGCTTCAGCTTGCCCATTGCTTGAGCATAATATGGAGATGATCGGATCAGCTTAATTCCCGTGTCCTCGCAGAACTCTCTAAACTCGTGAGAAATGAAGACCGAACCTCCATCGGTCGTGATAGTTTGGGGAATCCCGAATCTATGAATGACATGTTCTTTCACGAAATTGATAACATCCTTCGAGTTTACTGACTTCATAGGGACGGCTTCCACCCATTTAGTGAAATAATCCGTAATGGCCAAAAATCCACATGTGGCCTTTGCTTGATGGAGGATTGATCTTGCCAATCATATCCATGCCCCAACCTCGGAATGGCCAAGGCTTGATGATGGGGTTCATCGCTGATGCAGGTACCATCTGAATCTTCCCGAATTTCTGACATGCTTGACACCCTTTATAGTACTTAAAACAGTCCTCAAGCATGGTGGGCCAATAAAACCCTGATTGCCTGATCAACAATTTCATCTTGTGAGCCGATTGGTGAGTTCCACAGGCGCCTTCGTGTACCTCGTGTAGAAGCCGATTTGCCTCGGCTGGCCCCAGACATTTGAGCAATAACCCTTCCAAAGTCCTGTAGAACATGTCATCCCCAATAAGCACATACTTCATGGCCTTGTACCTTATCCGTTTAGGTGCCCCCCGAGCCGAATCTTTCAAGTAATTGAAGATATCGGCTCTCCAGTCGTCCGCCTCCAGGAACTGTACCTGAACATCAGTTCCATCTGCTATGTCCTTGTAGCCTGAAGCCATTTGTGCAAGATCATTCGCCTCGGTATTCTGCGACCGCGGGATCCAGTTAAAGTTTAGATACCTGAACTGTGCCATCAGCTCACGGCATTGCAACCATAATGGGAAGAGTGACTCGCTCTCACACTTGTATTCGTCCGTGAGTTGGGAAATCACCAATTTGGAGTCTCC
This sequence comes from Dactylis glomerata, assembly GCA_007115705.1. Lineage (NCBI taxonomy): Eukaryota > Viridiplantae > Streptophyta > Magnoliopsida > Poales > Poaceae > Dactylis > Dactylis glomerata. The sequence goes on from QXEO01001113.1 coordinate 2,598, forward strand.
AAAAAGTTCCACTGCTTCTGCTCCGGCTTCAATGAGCAACTCCATTCCCTTGCGTATTGCCTCATACTCAGCGACATTGTTGGTGCAAGGGGTAGATAGCCTGATGGAGAAGGAATATGTTGCCCCCCGGGGCGACACGAGTAGAATGCCGATGCCGCAACCATCATCACAAGCCGATCCATCGAAAAACATAGCCCATGCACGTACAGACAGTGCTGCTATATCAGTGTTGATTCGTTCAGCAATAAGATCGGCCAACGCCTGTCCCTTAACCGCTTTGGCGGGTTGATACCGGATATCAAATTCCGATAATGCAAACATCCATTTGCGAGTCGGCCTTTCAACACAGGAGCCGACAGCATATGTTTTATGACATCTGATTTGCATATGATGATAATCTCTGCTGACAGCAAGATGTGTCGCAGCTTGGTGCAGGTGAAAAATAGGCAGAGGCATAACTTCTCGATCTCAGGATACCTTCTCTCTGCATCCAGCATCCTTCTGCTGATGTAAAACACAACTCGCTCCAGACCATCATAAACTTGCACCACCACCGAGGCGATGGACGTGTCAGCCACCGACAAGTAAATGTAGAACGGCCTATCCTGCTGCGGTGGAACCAACACTGGCGGCTTCGTTAGATATTCTTTGATCTCGTCGAAGGCTCGTTGTTGTTCTGTCCCCCAGCGGAACTCCTCATCAGATTTAATTTTCACCAGTCCCATGAACGGCTCTATTCTTCCTGACAGATTGGAGATGAACCTTCTGACGAAGTTGATTTTGCCGATGAGACACTGCAGTTCTTTCTTCGTGGTAGGTGGCTTCATTGTTCGCACTGCCTCCTGACTTTTCAGGCCGATCTCGATTCCGCGTTCATGGACCAAGAAACCCAAGAACTGACCGGCCGTCACACCGAAGGCACACTTCTTTGGATTCATCCGTAGTCCGAATTTTCTGGTTCGGTCCAGGACGCGTCGCAGATCGTCCAAGTGTCCTTGTACTGAAGCAGACTTGACTACCACGTCATCGATATAAATCTCCACCAGCTTGCCGATCAGATCATGGAAAATGTAATTCATGGCTCTTTGGTATGTGGCACCGGCATTCTTCAGTCCAAATGTCATGACTACATATTCAAACAACCCCACCGAACCTGGGACTCTGAATGCAGTCTTGTGTATATCTTCTGGAGCCATAAAAATTTGATTGTAACCGGCATTGCCATCCATAAAGCTCAAGACCTTATGACCAGCAGCTGCGTTGATCAATGTCTCTGCTACCGGCATCGGATACTCATCCTTTGGAGTGGCTCTATTGAGATCCCGAAAATCTATGGCAACACGCCATCGGCCATCCTTTTTCTCTACAGGTACGATACTAGAAATCCACTCAGCATACCTGCATGGCCTGATGAACCCAGCTTTCAACATTTTCTCGATCTCTTTCTTGACTTCCTCTAAAATTTCGGCCTTCATCTGTCGTGCTCGCTGCTGGAATGGCCGAAACCCTTTTCTAAGCGGGAGCCGATGCTCAATGATGCTCCTGTCTAACCCGGGCATCTCCGTATAGTCCCAGGCAAAGCAATCTGGATATTCTTTCAACAAAGCTATCATCGGACCCCGCAGATTCGGATCTAACTTTTTGCTGATAAATGTCGGTCGTGGCTTATCCCCAGGACCGATGTCAATCTCCTCTAGCTCATCAGCGGATGTAAACCCATACCCCAGCTTTCCGTCACCTGCTAAATCGATGCTGAACACAGGCCAAAAGTTTGGTGAGGATAACAAAGATAATTTGGGCCGATTGCCGGAATCGGCCCCCTTTTTGATTGCATTACTCAAGGAAGGTTTACAACCTATTTGTGCTCTACAATGGTAGGGAATCTCCCTACTACGACTACATGACATGCTTGTCGTAAGATCACTGCTTTTATTTTTTGTGGCCGATCGCAGGGATCGGCCTTACCACGCACAATCGTGGGCCTTGCTACTCTGTCAGGCCAGTGGATAAGACCAGCCTCACCCCGTTTTTTGTAGCTTCAATGCGCTCACAGCCGTCTAGACTGACTCCAGAGATCGGCTCTTGGTCTTCTGCGTCCCAAATGTTCATGCCAGCTATTGAGATCTCGATCGAATCATCTGCATGAATGACCTCCACTTCATCTCCATCCCACTGTATCAGGCATTGGTGCATCGTGGATGGAATGCAGCAGTTAGCGTGAATCCAATCCCTTCCCAGCAAGACAGCGTAGGTGCTTTTGCTGTCAACAATGAAGAACGACGTAGGGATGGTTTTTCTACCCACGGTCAGATCCACGTTCAGAACGCCTTGCGTTTCTAAAGCTTGGCCGTTGAAGTCGCTTAGCGTGACATTGGTTTTGATCAGATCTGCAGTGGAGCGTCCCAAACGCCGCAGCATGGAGTATGGCATTATATTGACTGCCGCTCCAGTGTCAACCAACATCTTGCGGACAGGCTGCCCATTGATATAACCTCTCAGGTACAGGGCTTTTAGATGTTTGTAGCCCTTCTCCCGTGGCTTTTCAAAGATAACCGGCCGTGGGCCGCAGTCAAACTGTGCCACTGGTACTTCTTCGGTTCTTGGAGCGCAAAACTCTGACGGAAGTATGAACACCATGTTTGTGCCAGCCGATGTCGTCGCATCGGCTTTTACTGGTTTGGGGCGCCACTCTTTCTTTTTTTGGACGGGCCTCCGTCTCCAAGGTTTGCTGAATTTTCACGGCCAGATCAGGCCGGGCTTTCCTTAAAGTGTGGAGATACTGCGCTTCGGCTTCCTCCAAGCTACGTAGCCGCTGAACTCTACGCTTTTGGGTGTGTCTGAGTCCATCGGGACACCACCTTGGCCGGTGATATCTATCTTCTTCTTCATCCTCTGACTCCTCGAGATCTTTTGCTCGAGATGACTCCTCTTGTCTGTTCTGAGGCCGGAGAGGCCCTAGACGCTTGAACACGGAAACTGGACCTGTGTCATCCTTCTGCTGTCCACATTCCGGGCAGTTGTCGACTGTAGGCAATCGGCTCATTCCCGCATCCCAACAGTACTTGAAGAAAGGACAATCCCAATGTTTATCCACGCCTTCCTTTTCCTTTGACCTTCCCCTAGCGCGGTGCTCATATCCTTCATCATCTCTATCATGCCGACGGTATCTCCCATCGTATGCGTCGGTCCGACGATCTCTTTCATCATCTCTGTCGTACCGCCGACGTCGGTCATACTGACGCTCATACTTGTTAAGGAGATGCGTGGAGTGTGGCTTCTGATATCGCACGCTTCTCACTTGTTCCTCGGTTATATACCGCCTATCATCATAACGGGGCCGGTCGCGTGGACCGGCCTCTTCCTTTTCTTTGCCCCGGGAGTGGCCGCTTTCCTCGTTATACTTGCCATGGTGGTACACAGGCCCTGCCATGTTAATATCGAACGAGAAATCTAGCTGACGCCTCGTGGAGTGGCTGTGCTCTACCATGTTGATGCCAGGAAACGGGTTTGTGTCCACTTTCATGGCGAACTGCCCAAGGATCAGACGGCCCTGTTCTATCGCCGTTTGGATCTGCCGACGTAGCTCTTTGCAATCATTGGTGGTGTGGGTGAACGAGTGATGCCACTTGCAGTATGATCTCCCGTTCATCTCTTGCGCCGTAGGGATTTTATGGCCTTCGGGTAACTTCAGCTGCTTTTCCTTCAGCAGTAAGTCGAATATCTGCTCAGCTTTGCTTACATCGAAGTCGAACCCTTTTGCAGGCCCTTGCTGTTTCACCCATTTGCAGGACACAGGATCTGCTCCCCGAGCCCATTCAGCCACGGCTATCTCCTGGTCTTCTACAAGATCCTCTTCTTCTGTATCGACCAGGCCTATCGGACGTTTGAACTTGTCTTGGTACAACTCAGGGTGGCGCTGCTCATACATTGTCAGTTTCTGGACCATGTGCGCCAGTGAATTGTATTCTACTTGGAAAGCCAGATCCTTGATCGGTGCTGAGAGACCCAACACGGCCAGCTCGACTGCTTCTTTCTCAGTTAAACGAGCCGAATAACATCGGTTCTTGATAGTCCTGAAACGCTGAATATACTCGGCTACCGTTTCTCCCCGCTTCTGCCGCACCTGCGCCAGATCAGCAATGCCAGCCTCGGTAGCTTCTGAATGATACTGAATATGGAACTGTTCTTCCAGCTGCTTCCAGGTCCGGATCGAATCTGGTGGCAACGAGGTGTACCACCCAAAAGCTGGTCCTGTCAGAGATTGCGCAAAGAACCTTACGCGTAACTGATCCGATGCCGAAATCATGCCTAACTGTGCCAAATATCGGCTCACGTGCTCGATCGAGCTAGACCCTTCTGAACCATTAAATTTTGAGAACTCAGGGAGCCGATACTTGGGTGGAAGCGGAATCAGATCATACTCGTTGGGGTACGGCTTGGAATAGCCGATTGTTCTCCTCTTCAGCACGAAGCCGAACTGGTCTCTCAAGATGGTACTGATTTGCTCCACCGTTTGAGCTGCAGGGGCTAAATTCTCATGACTCGTTCCGGTGGCATACTTAGCTAGCCACGCCTGTTTATCAGCGTCCATCCCGGACATCCCTGCTCCCGAAATCCCTACTCCAGAAACACCTGCCCCAGAAATCCCTGCGGTTGCAATCTGGTTCGTGCGCGTCAGGCTGTTGCAGTCCGGCACGTATGTGCACACATATCCATGTGGGATTTCTTTAGGTGGTTCAAACAGGAATTGGTAATCGCCAGGATCACCTCCAATCTTGTAGACGACGTACGCCGGTGACCCCGGTGGCTCCGGAGCTGCAAGCGTGAATGGTAGCTGTGGCCTGGTCTGGAGCGGTCTTTCTCCCTGGTGAGTCCCTAGGGTAGGCCCCGACGGAGAGTACTGATGTTTCATGATCTCCTGAACCACGCGAACCGCGACGCGCTCGAAAGCGTTCACCAGGCTCTCAGAATGGCGGTGAAGAGAATGAGCCACCATGTAATTGACTTCCTGTCGCAGAGCTCTGGTGCGATCCTCTGAAGGAACAGACAGATCCACCTCATCGAGAGCGCCTTCGGGTGAGAACCCTTTCCACCTGATGCCATGCTTACGGGTCCTCTCAAAAGAGCCGATGAGATCGGCTTCGAAGAGAGCTTTGATATCATCATACCTCTTCTTGTGCTCATCAGGCAGATCGTCGTACGTGATTGGTCCGTCCCCCATCGCAGCGTCAGATGTTGATGCAGATGTTGTTGAGTGTCCCACCGGGCGTGCCAGAATGTGTTGCCTGTCAAAACCCACCGGCGAGCAGCGACGAGCAACACGAAGAGCCGGGAGGCTCCCAGAACTGCTGGTGGGCCCTGGTCCCTCGGGCAACGGCCCGCAAAACTCCGGCACACGTCCTGGCTGATGCAAGGGCGTGCCACCTGACCTATACCTGATCAGGAAGGTGATGGATTGCTTCGTTAGTTTCCTGCATGGCAGACACGTAAACATTAAATACGAGCCTCGATCGGCTCTCAGGTTTCCCTGTGAATCGGCTCATGTAGCCGATTGTCCCATGGATCTGCATTGGATCTGCGATAACATGGGGTTTTGCTTTATCAATACAAGTCAAATCGATCTACGATAGTTTAACACTTTCACCACATAATTGGAACATCCCACACGTAATTGAGCCTGGTAGATACGAAAGATAACAGAAAACTAACCCTAGAGGAGGCCAAAAAACCAACGTAGAGTCAATTCCCGGAACAACTCCTCTCGAATTGGCAAACCATATCCTTACGTACTACTGGATCGTTCAACCCGTTTGTGAGGCCTAACCATGCGGATATCAAACTAATCCTTGGAGAACAAGGAACAACTATGACAGATTGAATCGACTGAATAAAGATCAAGCAAGATGCTGCCCTTACACCCAAAATAGGTGCAAAGGCAGCGAGATCTCTAGGGGCAGCATGACTAAGCAAACATAACCGAAAGCACCGATGCTAGCCCAAACAGATCTATGATAACAGTATTACTCGCCATCAACAAGGCTTCAGTACGAGCAACACCAAATAACACATAAGCAGATGCTGCCTAGATCGCGAGACGCGATCTAGGCAGCACGACGCTTACCTGAAAGAAACCCTCGAAACAAGGGGTGGCGATGCGCCGAGATTGTGTTTGTTGTGAACGTGATCGTCCTCCTTTCTCAATAACCCTAGGTACATATTTATAGTCCGGAGACTTTCTATCTTTGGAATAAACCTAACAACTCTATCTCTTGTTTAAACCGAAACGTAATCTATCATAATATACAGATACACGGGCAATTAGCCCAAATCCACGCGCAAGGCCGATCCAGCCTCCAAGCCCATCTTGATTACGGCCCATCTCCTCATTTGGCCAAAATGTGGCGATAACACTCCCTCCTGCCGAGCCAATGCCAGAAGGACGCGGTCACCCGAAGGAGGCCCGCAATCCGGAGCCCCCTGCTCCGGCGGTGGCGGCAAAGCAGAAGGAGGAGGTGGTTTGGATGTTGACGGAGAGGCGGACGGCTTGAAGAGACGCTCCTCGAAGACGCCGGTGGGCTGCGCCAGGCGATGAGAGGCGCGCTTGGCGATCTCGTCGGCCTCCATATTTTCTCCCCTCGGGATGTGCTTCAGCTCCAAGCCTTGGAAGCGTTTTTCCATCTTTCGATGCTCCTCGAGATAAGCCGCCATGTGCTCATCCCTTGGAGTGTAGCTCTTGTTCGAGAAGTTCACAACCAGCTGTGAATCTCCCTTGACGATGAGGCGCTTGATGCCCAAAGCATTTGCTGCCCTTAGGCCAGCAAGTAGTCCTTCGTACTCCGCGATGTTGTTGGAGACCTTGTTCTCAGGCGCGAAGCAGAGCTGCACAGCGTAGAAAAGCTTGTCTCCAGAGGGAGAGGTTAGGACAGCACCGGCTCCCGCGCCGGGTAGGTTGAAGGTGCCGTCGAAGTGCATGACCCAGAGGCCTGGGGCCTCCTCTCCAGGGAGAGTTGACTCCACCTCTGGAGGCTCGTCGACGAACGGATCAGTCCATTCTGCAGTAAATTCGGCCAAAGCCTTGCTCTTGATTACCTTTGTAGTTTCGAAGGAGATCTCGAAAGGCTGAAGCTCCACAACCCACTCAGCCACCCGCCCGGTGACATTGGGGTTGCGCAGGACGGTTTCCAGGGGCCGATCGGTTACCACCTTAATCGGGTGACCCTGGAAGTAGTGGCGTAGCTTCCGCGAGGCGATGAGCAAGGTGTAGAGCAACTTTTGCTGCATTGTGTAGCGCTCCCGCGCGTCGCGCAGCACCGTGCTGACGAAGTACACATGCTTTTGCACCTTGACGACACCCTCGGAAGGCTCCTCCTTAGGAGGCTTTTGAGCGTTGCTCTGAGAGAGCGGCTCGGTCGGTGAGGATCCCTCGGGCGGCTCCTCTCGAGGGGCGAGAGGTGAAGCGGCCTCTTCCTCGCGAGGATCCCCCGAGCTTGGAGGAGTGACCTCCTCCTTGGCGATTACCTTGACGTCCCGCTCCGCGACGAGAACGGCACTTGCAGTCCTTGGAGTTGCCGCGATGTAGAGTAGCAAGGGCTCGCGGGGGGTTGGGGCAACCATGATCGGTGGGCTCGTGAGGTATCTTTTTTAACTCGGCGAAGGCCTTGTTGGCTTCCGGAGTCCACTCGAACTTCCCGGTGCGCTTCATGAGCTTGAAGAAGGGCAAAGCTTTTTCCCCACTCCTCGCGATGAAGCGCCCCAGGGCTGCCATGCACCCCGCGAGGCGTTGCATTTCCTTGAGATTGCGCGGAGGACACATTTCTTCGATGGCCTTGACCTTGTCGGGGTTTGCCTCTATCCCGCGATTGGACACGAGGAACCCCAACAGTTTTCCCGACGGTACGCCGAAGGCGCACTTGGCGGGGTTGAGCTTGATGTTTACCTTCCTCAGGTTGACGAATGTTTCCTCCAGATCCTCGATGAAGGTGTGACCCTCGCGAGTCTTGATGACGATGTCGTCGACGTAGGCTTCCGCATTCCTTCCCATCTGAGCCCCCAGGGCCTTACGCATGAGCCTTTGGAATGTAGCTCCTGCGTTCTTCAGGCCGAAGGGCATGCAGACGTAGCAGTACACCCCACAGGGCGTGATGAAGGCGGTCTTTTCTTCGTCCTCCTTCGCCATCTTGATCTGATGATAGCCGGAGAAAGCATCCAAGAAGCAAAGGAGGTCGCAGCCGGCGGTGGAGTCGACGATTTGATCTATCCTCGGGAGGGGATATGGATCCTTGGGACAGGCCTTGTTGAGACTTGTGAAGTCCACGCAGAGGCGCCCACTGCCGTTAGCCTTTGGGACGACCACCGGATTAGCAATCCAGGTGGGGTGGGCCACCTCGCGTATCAACTTGGCCTTCTTCAGCTTCTCTATCTCCTTGACGATGAAGTCTTGCTTCTCTTGCGCTTGCTTCCTAGTCTTCTGCTTCACGGGGTGTGCCTGAGGGCACACGGCTAGGTGGTGCTCAATAACCTCCCTGGGAACGCCGGGCATATCTGACGGAGTCCAAGCGAACATGTCAGAGTTTGCCCGCAGGAAGGTGACGAGCGCGCTTTCCTATTTGGGGGAAGCCCTGCCCCGATGGTGACGAAGTTTTCGCAGCCCCCAGCCTGTAGCGGGACCTTCTTGGTTGCCGAGCGCTCCTGGGTAAACTAGGGCCTCCTGCCTGAGGGTACCGCAGCTTCCCCAATGCTCATGTCCATCATTGGATGGTCCAGGTCCTCGCTTGGAGTAGGCGATGCTGAGGCGGCGAACTTCTTCCCTGTCGAACCCAGTAGGTGGGGCTCGAGAGAGGCCTTCTTCGCAGCAGCTCGCTCTTGGGATATGAGCTGCTTCTTCCTCGTGAGGTCGCCGGAGTGTTCCAGTAGATCTTCGTCGGCGGGGAACATGGTGGCGGCCTCACGGTAGACATGCTCAACTGATCGGAGAGCATCCTTCTCATTGCAGCGCACGGTGATCGTGCCGTTGGCGCCCGGAATCTTGAGGACGTTGAAGCCATGGTGCGTTGCTGCCATGAACCTTGCCAAGGCTGGGTAGCCGAGGATGGCATTGTATGGCAGGGCGATGTAGGCGACGTCGAAGTCGAGGCTTTCCGTCCTGTAGTTGTCCCAGGTGCCGAAGGTGACGGGCAGGCTTACCTGCCCAATTGGCGTTGTAGATCCCTCGGTTACCCCGAAGAACGGCCGAGTTGGCATGAGCCGGTGGTACGGCACCTGCATTTTTTCGAAGATCTCGACGGAGATGATGTTGAGGCCCGCCCCTCCGTCGATGAGAGTGCGATTGACGGCGACGTTGTTGATGGTTGGCGTGCACAAGAGGGGGATTGTGCCCACGCCCCTTGTAGAAGCCGGATGATCCTCCTCGTCGAAGCCAATCTTGCACGTCGACCACTTCATCAGGCGATTGCCGAAGCTGGGCTGTGCCGCCGCGATCTCTCGCGACAGCTGTTTGAAGTGCCGATTTGACAGAGGAGCCTGAGCTCCACCCAGGAGGCAAGCGATGAAGTCTCGCGGCTCTTGATAGCCTCCTTGGTTCTCCTTGGTGGGGGCAGCGGCAGCGGCTCGGGATCGTCTCGAGACAGACCCCCACGGCGGCGACCTTCCTCGCGGTCGTCGTCGCGGCGATCGCCCCGGGATCCACTCTTGCCGTTGCTGCGGCCACCCCCGCGACGCTTGGCGACGCCATTTTCCTCGTGAAACTTCCGGACAATCCAACAATCCTCGGTATTGTGGGTGTCCTTCTTGTGGATAATGTAGTAGCGGCGACGTCGACCTTTATCGCGATCGGAGCGGTCCCCGCGGCGTTGCTTATGATCTGGCTCCGCCGCGAGGGCTGCAGCCTCCTTTCGCTTGGGGTCCTTGGACTTCGGCTTTGGGGGAGGCGCCTCCGGCAGATTGCGCACGAAGAGCCTCCCCTCCTCAGCCTTGGCGCAGCGGTCGGCGATTTCGAAGAGCCTGACGATGGAAGTCAGCTCATCATTCACAGACAGCTTCTCCCGCATCTTGACGTCGGAGACGCCCGTGGAGAATGCTGAGATGACCTCCTCGTTGGAGATCCTGGGGATCTTGTTCCTCATCTGACTGAAGCGCTGGATGTATTGACGAAGCGTCTCGCCCTTGTACTGACGCACCGTTTTAAGATCGTTCTTAGTTGCGGGGCGCTCGTACGTGGGCATGAAGTTGGCAACGAACTGACGACATAAATCCTTCCACGACGTCACGGATTCGTGAGGAAGATTCATGAGCCAAGTTCGCGGAGCGTCCTTGAGGGCCATGGGGAACCAATTGGCCATGGCGCGCTGATCTCCACGCGTAGCCTGGACGGCGACGACGTAGAGTTGGAGGAATTCGACAGGATTTGTGGTCCCGTCGTAACGCGCGCTGATGTTTGGCTTGAACTTGTCAGGCCAGACGACGTAGCGCTGCTGCCGAGTGAGGGCAAGACACCCGGGGTTGTAGATCGGGACGCCGGGGGTCCTGACGTTCTTGCCAGCTTCGCCGATGTCATCGATGGCGCGGTCATGATTTTCGCGGCGGCGCTCGAGGGAGACGCGTGCGTCTTCCGGAGCGCGTTGGACGATTTGGCAGCTGGGCTCCCCGCGCGGCGAAGATGCGGCGTGGGAAACCACCTTCTTGGCCTTGTTGGCCCCTCCATCTCCGGCGCCCGGGACGCGATGCCCCGCCGCCGGATCTGGGTTCCCCGCGCCCTGGGCTCCTCCCTGGGCTGGGTCTTCGTTGGCGATGGCGACGAGCTCGGCGATTCGAGCGCGCCACCCCTCACGCCCGTCGTCGGTGGGCTGATAGCACAGCAGCTCCTGCGCCATGGCGAGCGCCTGCGCAGGAGACAGCTGACTCCCAGAACGAGCGCGAGAAGTGGCGGTGGCGGTGAAGGAGAGCGAAGGCTCTGTCCGCCCGGACGGGAGGTAGGAGGACTCCAGATCCTCCTCCTCTTCCTCCTCGGCCGAAGCTTCATGACGACGGAAGATGGGCTCGGTTTGCCCCCGAACAGCGTTGCGACGGCGAAGACGCTCGAGCCTTGCGTTGGCGTCGGCCATGTCGAAGCAGATCTAGAAGAAAACACACCATAGCCCCCTACCTGGCACGCCAAATGTCGATGGATTTCGTGTCGCAAGAACACGGGGTACCACGCGATGGACCCAAGGATTCGAACGCAGGGGGCTGAACGTGTGAGATCTTGGATCGCAACGAAACACGGTGACGGAAGCCTCGATTGTCGGACGCGCAACGCACTGCAGAGAGGGAGACCGAGCTTTACCCAGGTTCAGGGCCCTCGTGGTGAGGTAAAACCCCTACTTCCTGCCTTCTTGTATTGCGACGCGACACCTCGCGAGGAGTACAAGGCCTTGGTTACAAAGCTCTAGTTGGCCAGAGGTTGAAGAACCTGCGTGCCCAACTAGCAGCTTGAAGAAGATGAAGATCCGATCTTCCCGATCTCCTCTAAGGGGTGGCCTCCCCCTCCTTTTATAGCGCCAAGGTCCTCCTTCCCCTTATCTTCTTGGGGAAGGGGTTGCCACACACGGCCAAGGAGGGAGGACAGCTGTAGACTATGCTCTTCTGTAGACTTGGTCTTCGTAGGGTAGCGGCGCCGGTCCACAGGAGTGGGTGGAGGAGGCTGACGTCCTCCTCTGGCGCCCTGCACCGTCCATGCTATATTTAGGGGGGTGGCCAACTGCCACTGTGCCACTTTGGGCAGGCACAGCGAAAGTTGGTCTCCTCCCTGTCGGGGGTAGCGTGGACGGTACGCGGTCTTCTGCCCGTTGTCTTCTTGCTCCGCATGAAAACGTGCTAGGCTGACGTGGGCGTACCTCCTCTCCTCACCAGCAGGGGCTCGTGAGGAGGTCTTCTGGTCCTTAGCGGTTTCTGTCGTCGTTCTCCTCACGAGGCGCCTCCTCGTGACGGTCTTCTCCGTAGCGAAGATTGTTGATTCGCCCCTGGGCTGAAGATGGGCCGATGACGGGGCCCAGGAGCAGGTGGACCGGGATACCTCGGTATCCGTTACACCGACAGTCTCCGGCGGGTCATCCTTGCTCCGGGGCGGCTCCTGGACGACTTGCTTCCGTAGTTGGAAGTACTTCGCCCAGGCTTGGGAGAAGGGCTCTATGCCGGTGTAGCCTTCGCAGAATGTGGCGAAGGCAGAAAGGATCATCACCGCATTCGCCGGGATATGGTGAGGCTGCAGGTCGTAGGTGTCGAGGACGTCCCGGAAGAAGTCCAACGCCGGCAGGCCGAAACCCCGCTCGAAGTGGGCAATGAAGACGACCCGTTCGTCGGGTTCAGGTGCCGGTGTAGTCTCTCCCGCCGGAAGCCGGCATGCAACGCCCTCCGGCACTCTCCTGGTGGAGGTGACCCAGGATATGTCGGCCGGGGTAACCTCCGACCCCTCCCAGCCGGAGCGTCCTTGGACTCGGGCCGAGGTATCCTCCTCTGAGGCCGAGGTACCTGTCATGCTCGATGAAGCCATCGGGATGGCCAGTACAAGGCATGATAGCCGGAGTCCCGTGGTGTTATTCCTATCAAGGCCGGAGAAAAGAGGGAGGTTAGTCTCTCCGGCATACCGCTCTCACCAATGTTAGCAGAAATAGAAGATCTACCGAGGCAGTCAAAACAAGAAACAAACAAAGGTAAAACTTCTAAGGAAGAACACCTGCGAGCGTTGCTAGCAATGCTA
>QXEO01001114.1:0-30749 GCA_007115705.1 Dactylis glomerata
AGAAGGATGAGCCCGCCATAGTGAAAGTATGGCGGATGTGTGTTGATTACACCAACTTGAATAAGGCATGTCCTAAAGATCCATTCCCGCTCCCTCGGATCGATCAAGTGATTGATTCCACAGCTGGATGTGAACTGTTATCCTTTGTAGATGCCTATTCTGGTTTCCACCAGATCCCTTTGTATGAGCCGGATCAAATAAAGACATCCTTTATTACCCCGTACGGGGCTTATTGCTATCTCACTATGCCATTCGGTTTAAGAAATGCCGGCGCAACTTACCAAAGATGTATGCAAAAGTGTTTGCACGATCAGATAGATAAAAATGTGCAGGTATATGTTGACGATATCATCATAAAAACCAAGGAGAATAAGACTCTCATAGATGATCTCCGGGAAACCTTTGGGAACCTGAGGAGATTCCGGATGAAGTTGAATCCGGCTAAATGTACCTTTGGTGTGCCGGCGGGCAAGTTGCTCAGCTTCCTTGTCTCCAGCCGGGGTATTGAGGTAAATCCCGGCAAGATTCGTGCCATAGAAAGGATGAAGCCGCCGACAAATTTAAGGGAAGTACAGAAGTTCACAGGGTGCCTTGCATCCCTGAGCCGTTTCATAAGCCGGCTGGGAGAGAAAGCTCTGCCATTATACTAGCTGATGAAGAAGTCCGACACATTTGTCTGGACAACGCAAGCAGATGCAGCTTTTAAGGAATTAAAGCAGATGTTGTCAACAACGCCGGTATTAGCATCTCCAATGCCTCGGGAGCCAATGTTGCTCTATATAGCGGCAACCAACAGGGTTGTCAGTGCAGTGGTGGTAGTGGAGCGAGAGGAAGGAGGCAAAACCGTGCAGCGGCCGGTATATTATTTGAGTGAAGTCCTCTCCACCTCAAAGCAAAACTACCCCCACTATCAGAAGATGACTTATGGTGTATATATGGCGGCCAAGAAGCTCAAGCATTATTTCCAAGAGCATCCAATCCGGGTAGTGGCCGAGGCCCCTATCTCGGAAATCATAAGTAACAAAGATGCCAGCGGCAGGATAGCAAAGTGGGCAATAGAGCTTTCACCATATACACCTCAGTATGATAAGAGGGATACAATCAAGTCCCAGGTGTTGGCTGATTTCTTTATTGACTGGGCTGAGATACAATACGAGCCGCCATTGCCTGATGCAAATTATTGGAGGATGCATTTCGATGGGTCCAAGACAATCCATGGCTTGGGTGCCGGCATAGTTCTCAGTTCGCCGAAAAATGACCAGCTGAGATATGTCCTGCAGATTCATTTCGCAGCGTCAAATAATGTGGCGGAATATGAGGCACTTGTGCATGGCCTGAAGGTGTCTAAGGACATAGGAATTCGCCGGATCATGTGTTTCGGTGATTCTGACTTGGTAATCCAGCAATGTTCCGGCATATGGGATGCTCATGATGCAAACATGGGATCCTACCGTTTCCTGGTGCAGCAATTAAGTGGTTATTTCGAAGGTTGTGAGTTCTGGCATGTTCTCCGGGCTCAGAACGATGCAGCCGATGCATTGTCCAAATTGGGATCTTCCAGAGATTCAATCCCGCCCGGCATTTCGTTGGAGCATCTGAGGAAGCCATCGATCAAACCCTCGCCGGAGTCATCTTCCATTTATGTCCCGCCAGGTCCGGAGGAAGCAGTTCCTATGGAGATAGATGCCGGAGCCAGGTCAGATAACCCGGGGACTGATTCCTCAGTCCCGGGGACTGCGCCGGCATATGCTATGAGTGCAGTATTCCGGAGCAAGACTAAGGGCAAGGGTAAAATGTACCAAGAGGTTATGCCAGTATACTCGGGGACTGCTCCGGCATACCCGGGGACTGACCCTTCAGTCCCGGGGACTTCGCAGCCCATGGAGATCGATTATATGTCGGTTGAAATGATGGAGATAGATCAGGAAGTGTTCACTGTCGGGGAAGTGCCCTCATGGGCACGTCCTATCATGAACTTCATGGCGGATGGTCAAGTGCCGACGGATGAAACCGAGGCCCGCTGGGTTATAAGGAGATCCAAAGGATATACCATCATAAACAAGGAGATATACAAGAGAAGTGTCACCGGAGTATTGCAGAGATGTGTCGAATCTGTGGAAGGTCTGGAGATGCTCCGGGAAATTCATCAGGGGGAGTGTGGTCACCACGCTTCATCCAGAGCATTGGTGGCAAAGGTATTCCGGCATGGGTTTTATTGGCCGACGGCACTGCAAGAGGCAGAAAACTTGGTCCGGAAATGCAATGGGTGTCAGAGGTATGCCCACCAAATTCATCAGTCGGCATCTGCCTTGAAAACTATCCCAATAACCTGGCCCTTTGCTGTTTGGGGCCTGGATATGGTCGGGGCTTTTAAGCCGGCCAGAGGAAAGATGACCCATATCCTGGTCATGGTGGACAAGTTCACCAAATGGATTGAAGTAAAGCCCATAAGCAAGTGTGATGGTCACACAGCAGTGAAATTCTTAAAAGATATAATTTTGAGGTATGGTGTCCCTCATGGCATCATCACTGACAATGGGTCGAACTTTGCCCAAGGGCCATTTGCTAGATTTTGTGAGGAGGTGGGAATCCGGCTGGACATTGCGTCGGTCGCTCACCCTTGTGCCAATGGCCAAGTAGAGAGATCAAATGGGCTAGTGTTATCCGGCATAAAACCCCGGCTGATAGAGCCACTAGAGAAAACGCCGGGATGTTGGCTAGATGAATTGCCGGCAGTGCTTTGGAGTTTAAGGACAACTCCGAATAGATCAACAGGCTACACACCATTTTTCTTGGTGTATGGAGCAGAAGCTGTGCTTCCAACAGATGTAATACATGATGCACCAAGAGTAGTGCTATATACTGAGGAAGAGGCTAAAGAAGCCAGGGAAAATGATGTGGATCTGCTAGAGGAAGCAAGAGAAATAACTCTATCAAGAACAGCAGTATATCAGCAGAACCTCCGACGTTATCATGCGCAGAAGGTAAATCCAAGGAGATTTCAAGAGGGAGATCTAGTACTCCGGCTAAAGCAAGGAACAGAAGGCCGGCATAAGTTAACTCCTCCATGGGAGGGGCCATTCATTGTGAGCAGAGCTCTGCACAATGATGCCTACTATCTTATAGATGCGCAGGACCCCAAGAAGGATAAGGCAGACAGGTCCGGAGAAGAAACCAAGAGGCCATGGAACATAGCTCTACTCCACCCCTTTTACTCCTGAGCAACACAATGTATGTATTTCAATATTTTCCTTTGAGTGCCGGCGCATTATGCCGGCACAAGACTAATGAATGAAGTGCCGGCATCCTGAAGAAGCCGGGTCACTAGCTCCGAGGTATATTATGTTGTTTATTTACAGTTTTTGTTATATGCCGGCTGGCTTGATTCGAATGTTTCCTATGTCGGCCTAGTAGTGTGTCGGCACCAAAGGCCACTCTTCGACTCAGCTGCTGTCCGAAACCCGGCTTCATGGCTAGCAAGAGTAGATGCCGGAGATTGTCTACACATGGAAAACGGCTAAGGAAGTGTAGAGCAAGCGAACCGACATTTTCGTTAAAGCTAAAGTTAAAATTTGAAGTGTCGGATGATTTGAAGTCTAAGTTTCAAAGTTAAAGCACTGTATGTTCAATGAAGCAACCTTGAGACTCATACGTCGAAAGCCAAAAAAGGTAGACAAGTAGCCAAGGTTGTGAAGTTGGGGAAACAGGAAAACAAACTCGGTGACTTAGCCAAAGATGATCCGGCATTGATAACAAGCAAACCGAAATAAAACTTGTTCAGGTAGCAAACCAAAGGAAATTAAACGTGTATATTACATCTGCACCTGGCATACCGGGGATCTGATAAAACTTAAAGTTTTTTGTGCTGCAAAGTCAAGGAGCAGCAGCAGAAGTAGAGCCGCCGGCTGGAGGAGCTGTAGCGGTGGAGATGTCGGCCTCAGGAGTGCCGGATCCAGCAGAAGGAATGGAGCCGTCACCTCCGCCCGGGACAGACGCCTGTTCCGGAGCATTAGTGTCGGCCTCTTCGGTTTCCCCTTCGTCCTGGCTGGAGTCCGAGCCCTCAGCATCAGCAGCTTCCTTGGCGGCGTCTTCCACTGTCTTTTCCGGCTCACGGATGTCCCGGACAAAGACATCGGTGTCGACATAGTCCACATAGCTGTGGGCCAGCTCCCGCCGACGCCGGATGTGTTCCGGATCCGTGGTCCAGATGGATCCCTCGCGCACAGTGCGCAAAGTCTCCAAGTCAGCCTTTTCATACCAGGAGAGGAAGTAGCTGAGAGCTTCATCAGCTCCTACCCTCGCGCCGGAATCCCGCCACTCCCGGAGGCGAACCTTGGCAAGCTGCAGATCGTTGCCGAGATCAACAGGATCGGTGGGCGTCCTTTGTCCCGGCCAGAGGGCAGAGAATGCCTCCTGGGCGCCATAAAAGAGTTCTTCAGTATAGAAGGTCATGGCGTTCTTCCGGGACTGCAGAGCCAGCAGCTGCTCCGACATGTCCCAGTTGGCCGAGTCAACCGGAACACCCCAGTCCTCCCGATCCAACTGCAGAGCCCTCTCAACGTCTTTGACGGAAGCGGGGAACATGTCTGAGAAAAATAGATGATGTTAGCAAAAGGAGAATATGTCGGCATAGAGGGAATGTCGGAAGAGAACATGATATGTCGGGCAGGATAAGGAAAAAGGATTTGAAGCTTACTGGCAAGGTCGGCATTAAGCTGGGCAACTGTGACCTCCCATTTGGTCGCCTGCTCCTTCAGGCTGGACAGTTCGGCATGGGCAGTGGAGGCATCAGTCTCGGAGGCAACGAGCAAGTCCTGGGTTTTCTTCAGTTGGCCCTCCCTCTGCTCCTTCTCCTCTAGAAGCTCAGCGATCCGGCCCTTTAGCTGCTCAACCTCGGCCTTGTGACCGGCATCCCGGTCGTCCAGTTGCTTGGCCACATCCACGGAGGACACACAGTCCTGGTGGCGTGCCTCCAGTGCAGCTTTCTCGTCTGAAAAGATTTGAAGTTAAAACAAGGATTTGAAGAAAGAAAACAGAGACAAAGATTAAAGGATTTGAAGTACAGAAAGTTTGGTTGAAGATTAGCAGAATCCGGCATACCTGTCAGCTCCTTCACTCTCTTGACAAGCTCAGTGACTTGGGCTTCGGCACCAGCTACGGAATGACGGAAAAGGTTATGTGTCGGCATATTAAGGTGTGCCGGCAAAGAGGAGGAAGGGTCTCCGGCATATAGCGGTATATCGGCGAGGATTACCTTTCTTCGACAGCTCCAGCTGAAGCTTGCTATGCTCGTCGGATAACTTCCGATGCTCGCATACCAAGTCATGAAACAGGTCGGCCCGGGTGTTGTTCATGCGCTGCAAAAGTGCCGGGATTTAAAATGTCGGCAAAGAAATTTGGCATGTTAATTAAGCTGAAGATTCTATCAAGTAATCATGCTTTTGAAGACCCGGCACAGGTGCTGCGCACCTATCCCGGCTCTCGGTGACTAGGATTTGAAGCTCGGATCGTGCTCATATGTCGGCATTTAATTCAAAAGAAGCTAGCTGAAAGACTATGAGAAAATCCCGGATGTCTGTATCCCGGACAGCCGACATTTTCGGGGACTGGGGATGTGTGTATAGGTAGAAAGGACTCACGTTGGTGGCATCGGCCAATCGGTGAAGTCTCTGCTGGAGGCTGAGCAGCTCGCAGGCGATCGGTAGGGGCTTCGCGGCCAGGATATCTGCTGGGCTGCCAGTAGACGCCGCTTCGGCCATCTTCTTGCTGCTGGAGTCCGCGGTGTCCATGCTGCCAGCGTCGTTCCACTTGGTGCAATGCTCCGTGAGAGACCCGAGGCTTTGGTCACTCTTTGTCACTAGGGGGATGATGCCCTCAAGTTCTGGCGTGTCGAAGAAGTTGCGCCGGTAGCCAGGCCGGGCTGCTGCCCTGCCAAGGTGCAGGGCCAGAGCAGAGCTGGTCCGGGACGCTGCTTTAGGAGGAGCAGTGGCGGCGGAAGGCGTGCCGGACTTGCTAGGCTAGAACTTGAGAGTGCCGGACTTCGCCTGGGCGGTGGTCTTGGCCAGGGCAGTGGCTTTGGCCGAGGCAGTAGACTTGGTCGGCGCAGGAGTCTTCTCAGAGGATGGAGTCTCGGGTGCAGGCTGTTCCGGCGCGACCGGTGAAGCTTGGCCAGCTGGGGCAGGTTCCGGAATAGTCCGGACTTCCGGCACAGCAGGGCCCTTTCCTTTAAGATCTATGCCGGCGCTCGTGTCGCTTGCGCTGGTGTCTTTAGTTGTGCCGGCATCGCTGGTGGGCGCGCCGGAGTCTGGGGCTTCTTGGTGGGCTCCTGTGTCCATGTGGACATCAGGAGCCGGAGGTTCCTGTTGAGCCCCCGAGTCCATGTGAACGTCGGGGGCAGAGGTGTCTTGTTCCGGCGGAGGAACGTCCTTCGCCGAGGTGGTCTTCTCGGGCGCAAGCAAAGATGTCGGCGCCGGGGAGGTCGTGTGGCTGGCAGAGGGTATGTCGGAGGTAGCAGTGGCCACGGGCTTGGTAACTTTCGGGTCGCCACTCGAGCCAGAAGCTTGTTCCGGCGCAAGAGGAGCCCTGAAAGAAGGAAAACACCAAGTTAATAACCGGAGCAAGAAATATGTCAGAGGAAGTGCAAAGAAAAGGAACTTACCCCGCGGCGACAGGTCTCTGTTTCTTCGGGGTAGGTACGCTGACCTTCTGCCTCTTCGGCTTCTGAGGTGTGTCGGGCTGGGGCTTCACACCTCGCTTCCGGCCGGTGCGTCCGCCGGTGGAAGGAGGTCCCTGGTTCAGAGGCGCAGCATCGACAACCATGTCGTCCGGAATAGCTGAGGACGGCATTGGAAACTCATAAGCAATAGGTGTTTCTGGAAAAGCATAAGCAAGAGGTGTCGGGCAGATGAATGTCTGGCAGTCTTCATTGGAGTCGTCGTCACTCCGGTCTTGAGAGAAATGCTGGGATGAAGAGCCCTTACCCATGGCAGCTGTAGCGCGGGTGCTCCTGGGTAGCTTATCCCAGTGATCCGGATCTTCGGCATCCGCAACAGTGCGGTCTGCCGCGATCTTGATCCGGGAGTTCTCCATGGCTTGGAAGCTGAACTTCTGCATAATGCAAAGTAAAAAGGTCAGAAGCAGGAAATATGCCGGTGGAATAAGTATGTCGGAGTCTTATGTGCATTATAAATATGGCGGCAAGTAGCAATATCTCGGGCCAAACAGGATATTTATCGGTAAATAGACATGTGTCGGCTTAAGTATCTATGTGCCGGACATGGAGTTTATGTATCGGACAAGAGGGTTTACCGTTGGGGCGGGCCTATCCCGGCTGTATGGTTCTAGCCCCCAGGCAAAAGTGGCCTGAGAGGACTTGCAGACGTCCTTGATTCGCCGCAGAATGTCGGCCGGTGTCAGCTCGTGTGTGGAATGCCGGGTGGGGTCCATGGGCCCGCTCATCTGGCAGATCTTATGCGACCGGCGCTGCAGAGGGGAGACGCGCCGGCTTATATAGCAGGCCACCAGGTCTTGAGGAGTAAGACCGGCATCCCGGAGCTCGCCCTTAACCCGGTGAAGCGCATTCACCGGCATCACCGAGTTCTTAGGATTATAGGTCCAATTCGTCATAGCCAAAGGTGGTTCATCCACAAATGGCGGCAGGTTGAGCATATCCACGTCGGTGGTGTTCTTGATGTAGAAGAAGCTCTTCTGCCACTTCTTGCAAGATTCGAGGAGTTCCACCTTGGGGAAGTCCGAGCCCTTCCGGGACATGATGGTGGCCGCGCCGCAAAGGGTCATGGGGCGGTCCTTCTTTTCCTGGGCCGTCTCCGGCGGGTCATCCTTGCTCCGGGGCGGCTCCTGGACGACTTGCTTCCACAGTTGGAAGTATTTCGCCCAGCCTTGGGTAAGGGGCTCGATGCCGGCATAGCCCTCGCAAAAGGCGGCGAAGGCTGAGAGGATCATCACGGCATTGGCCGGGATATGATGAGGTTGTAGATCATAGGTGTTGAGGAAGTCCCGGAAGAAGTCCGACACCGGCAGACCGAAGCCCCGTTCGAAGTGGGCGATGAAGACGACGCGTTCGCCGGGTTCAGGTGCTGGCACAGTTTCTCCCGCCGGTAGCCGGCATGCTACGCCCTCCGGGACTCTCCTGGTGGAGGTGACCTAGGATATGTCGGCCGGGGTGACCTCCGACCCCTCCCAGCCGGAGCGTCCTTGGACCCGGGCCGAGTTATCTTCCTCTGAGGCCGAGGTACCCGTCATGCTTGAAGATGCCATCTTAATGGCCGGGACAAGGCGCGAGAGCCGGAGTCCCGTGATGATAATCCTATCAAAGCCGGAGAAAAGAGGGAAGTTAGTCTCTCCGGCATACCGCTCTCACCAATGTTAGCAGAGATAAAAGATCTACCGAGGCAGTTAAAGTCGGAAATAAACAGGGATATAATTTCTGCGGAAGAACACCTGTGAGCTGTTACGAAACACTGCTAGCAATGCTAATCGAAGCAACGAAATATCCAGCAAAGGAACTACCATGGATACAAACCAGTGAGGCTACCGCAGCCTAGTTGCAGAAGAGCAGGGAAAGGAAGAACAGAGGAAGAGGAACTCACCGGAGCTTGGCCTACAGCGATGGAGCGGCGGCGGCAAGTGTGCAGAGGAAGATCCAATCTCCTTGCAAGGCTGCGGGGAGAAGAGGCGGCGGCGGCGTCGTCGACGATGATGCCGGACGTCGGCAAGCGGAGGCGCCGGCGTGCAGGTGGACGACGGCGGCAGCTTCCCTTCTCGGTTTCTTGGTCCGGCGGCGAAGCGCAAGGGGCAGAGGATCTGAGGAAGAAGGCACTGTGGCGGGGGTAAAAAAGAATAAGTTACCCCACCCCGTATTTATACCGAGGAGGCTGGTCGTGGGGGTCGTGGGGAGGATAGTGCTCCACTCCCCCGACCGTTTCTGCGGCGAGGCGCCACGTGGCGGCACAGAGTGGGGCGGCGGTTCCTGTAACCGTGCCATGACGCCATGATGGCGAGGAGTAACTGCACTGTGAACCGTCACATCATGTGACCGTTCGAGGTGACAGGGAAGTTTCAAGTTTCGATGCAAACAGTCAGGCGTGGCTTCTCGAGGAAGACTCGTATATATGTCGGAATAACTGCCCGATGTATATGTTCCGTCCGGAATACCCCTCGGGACTGTCCGGAATAACATTTGGAGAAGTAACAGCGGCCGGGATAGGTGCGGATGTCCCGGCATATAATCCGATCGTCGGGATATACCAGAGAACCGGAGTATAATGAAAATAAGATATGTTGAACCTGTCAAGGCTCCACAGTTATGACTGGGGAACCTCGGCAGCTTCGGGGACTAGTGTCGGGGGGATGACCCTCGGTAGGGTCAAGAGACTAGAAAGATACAAGGCTTATGGTTGACTTATGCCGGATTATCAATAAAGGGACTGGCCGGAATATAAGAGCACCGGCCAGTCCGGTATATGAGTATATCCCGGCTTGTGTTTGGATATGCCGGTATAGCCGGAATACTTGTATAGGAGTGCCGGCATATACTTAGATATGCCGGCCTAACCATTTGGTGTGTTGTGCAGGAGCAGGGGAGGCCGGATTATCCGACCCTCGTAGGTCGTTGGTCCGGCATATAGGTCCGGGATATGGCCAACGGTCATATCCGGGACACAGAAGTCAGCTAGTATGTCACATCCCTACAATCAAGGAAGAAAACATCCAAGCATGGTAGCAGAGTATGATGGCAGGGTGCACAGTGGAGGTTACCTACCCTCACTGTGCACAAGTACAAGCTTACCTCAGAGTGGTAAGGTCACAGTCCTGGAAGTACAAGGTACAGCAAGGGTGAGTCCCATCGAGAGCAATCAGGGAGAAAGTCGTGGGCGTCTGCCCTCGACAGCAAGTCCTATTTGGAGTGTAGCTCGTGTCTGCTGGTCTCTTATGACCGTTGTAACCCTGGCCACCACTATATCAGGTGGCACAGGGAGCCCTAGCAAGGGTTGGTCACTCTGGGTTCCTACACTTAGCAGTTATTCTAGGAAGCACCATTGTTGTAGACTCCATCAATCAAAATATACAACCAGTAGAGCAGGAGTAGGGGTGTTATCTCCTTACGAGAGCCCCGAACCTGGGTAGATCTGTGTTCCTTTCTGTCGTGCTCTTTAGCTCGTTCCCCTCTCCCGAATCCTCCAGCATCTAGTTCGGCCCCCATTTAAGCCATCCTATGGCATATGTTGTTTCACCACGACGACAAGCATGGCAAATGACTTTAGGCCTGATTCTTTCATGTGCAATCGCTCCAGCATCTTGGCCTCTTAGTTAATACAGATGCAACCCATTTTCGATGAACTAGAGCTTGGTACTAGCGCCCGGATCACAAAACACGTTGAAATGGACCAAAATTTGGCACATGGGTGCTTGATGGCATGACAAATGACTTTAGGCCCGGGTCTTTCATGTGCAATCGCTCCAGCATCTTGGCCTCTTAGTTATGGTAGATGCAACCCGTTTTCAATGAACTAGAGCTTGTTAGTAGCGCCCGGATCACAAAACACACTGAAATGGTCCAAAATTTGGCACATGGGTGCATGATGGCATGACAAATGACTTTAGGCCCAGGTCTTTCATGTGCAATCGCTCCAGCATCTTGGCCTCTTAGTTATGGCAGATGCAACCCATTTTCGATGAACTAGAGCTTGTTACTAGCGCCGGATCACAAAACACGTTGAAATGGACCCATATTTGGCACATGGGTGCATGATAGCATGGCAAATGACTTTAGGCCCGGGTCTTTCATGTGCAATCGCTCCAGCATCTTGGCCTCTTAGTTATGGTAGATACAACCCGTTTTCAATGAACTAGAGCTTGTTACTAGCGCCCAGATCACAAAACACGTTGAAATGGACCAAAATTTGGCACATGGGTGCTTGATGGCATGAAAAATGACTTTAGGCCTAGGTCTTTCATGTGCAATCGCTCCAGCATCTTGGCCTCTTAGTTATGGCAGATGTAACCTATTTTCGACGAACTAGAGCTTGTTACTAGCGCCCGGATCACAAAACACATTGAAATGGACCAAAATTTGGCACATGGGTACATGATGGCATGACAGATGACTTTAGGCCTGGGTCTTTCATGTGCAATCACTCTAGCATCTTGGCCTCTTAGTTATGGCAGATGCAACCCATTTTCGATGAACTAGAGCTTGTTAGTAGTGCTCGGATCACAAAACACATTGAAATGGACCAAAATTTGGCACATGGGTGCTTGATGGCATGACAAATGACTTTAGGCCCGGGTCTTTCATGTGCAATCGCTCCAGCATCTTGGCCTCTTAATTATGGCAAATGCAACCTGTTTTCGATGAACTAGAGCTTGTTAGTAGCGCCCGGATCACAAAACACGTTGAAATGGTCCAAAATTTCGCACATGGGTGCATGATGGCATGAAAAATGACTTTAGGCCCGGGTCTTTCATGTGCAATTGCTCCAGCATCTTGGCCTCTTAGTTATGGCAGATGCAACCCATTTTCAATAAACTAGAGCTTGTTACTAGCGCCCGGATCACAAAACACGTTGAAATGGACCCAAATTTGGTACATGGGAACATGATAGCATGACAAATGACTTTAGGCCTGAGTCTTTCATGTGCAATCACTCCAGCATCTTGGCCTCTTAGTTATGGTAGATGCAACCCGTTTTTGATGAACTAGAGCTTGTTACTAGCTCCCGGATCACAAAACACGTTGAAATGGACCAAAATTTGGCACATGGGTGCTTGATGGCATGACAAATGACTTTAGGCCTGGGTCTTTCATGTGCAATCGCTCTAGCATCTTGGCCTCTTAGTTATGGAAGATGCAACCCGTTTTTGATGAACTAGAGCTTGTTACTAGCGCCCGGATCACAAAACACGTTGAAATGGACCAAAATTTGGCACATGGGTGCTTGATGGCATGACAAATGACTTTAGGCCCGGGTCTTTCATGTGCAATCGCTCCAGCATCTTGGCCTCTTAGTTATGATAGATGCAACCCATTTTCGATGAACTAGAGCTTGTTAGTAGCGCCCGGATCACAAAACACATTGAAATGGTCCAAAATTTGGCACATGGGTGCATGATGGCATGACAAATGACTTTAGGCCCGGTTCTTTCATGTGCAATTGCTCCAGCATCTTGGCCTCTTAGTTATGGCAGATGCAACCCATTTTCAATAAACTAGAGCTTGTTAATAGCGCCCAGATCACAAAACACATTGAAATAGACCCAAATTTGGCACATGGGTGCATGATAGCATGGCAAATGACTTTAGGCCTGATTCTTTCATGTGCAATAGCTCCAGCATCTTGGCCTCTTAGTTATGGCAGATGCAACCTGTTTTCGATGAACTAGAGCTTGTTACTAGTGCCCGGATCACAAAACACGTTGAAATGGACCCAAATTTGGCACATGGGTGCTTGATGGCATGACAAATGACTTTAGGCCCGGGTCTTTCATGTGCAATCGCTCCAGCATCTTGGCCTCTTAGTTATGGTAGATGCAACCCGTTTTCGATGAACTAGAGCTTGTTAGTAGCGCCTGGATCACAAAACACATTGAAATGGTCCAAAATTTGGCACATGGGTGCATGATGGCATGACAAATGACTTTAGGCCCAGGTCTTTCATGTGCAATCGCTCCAGCATCTTGGCCTCTTAGTTATGGCAGATGCAACCCATTTTCGATGAACTAGAGCTTGTTACTAGCGCCGGATCACAAAACACGTTGAAATGGACCCAAATTTGGCACATGGGTGCATGATAGCATGGCAAATGACTTTAGGCCTGATTCTTTCATGTGCAATAGCTCCAGCATCTTGGCCTCTTAGTTATGGCAGATGCAACCTGTTTTCGATGAACTAGAGCTTGTTACTAGTGCCCGGATCACAAAACACGTTGAAATGGACCCAAATTTGGCACATGGGTGCATGATAGCATGGCAAATGACTTTAGGCCCGGGTCTTTCATGTTCAATCGCTCCAGCATCTTGGCCTCTTAGTTGTGGTAGATACAACCCGTTTTCAATGAACTAGAGCTTGTTACTAGCGCCCGGATCACAAAACACGTTGAAATGGACCAAAATTTGGCACATGGGTGCTTGATGGCATGAAAAATGACTTTAGGCCTAGGTCTTTCATGTGCAATCGCTCTAGCATCTAGGCCTCTTAGTTATGGCAAATGTAACCTATTTTCGATGAACTAGAGCTTGTTACTAGCGCCCGGATCACAAAACACATTAAAATGGACCAAAATTTGGCACATGGGTACATGATGGCATGGCAAATGACATTAGGCCCGGGTCTTTCATGTACAATCACTCCAGCATCTTGGCCTCTTAGTTATGGCTGATGCAACCCATTTTCAATGAACTAGAGCTTATTACTAGCACCGGGATCACAAAACACATTCAAATGGACCAAAATTTGACATCTGGGTGCATGATGGCATGAAAAATGACTTTAGGCCCAGGTATTTCATGTGCAATCGCTCTAGCATCTAGGCCTCTTAGTTATGGCAGATACAACCCGTTTTTGATGAACTAGAGCTTGTTACTAGCGCCTGGATCACAAAACACATTGAAATGGACCAAAATTTGGCACATTGGTGCATGATGGCATGACAGATGACTTTAGGCCTGGGTCTTTCATGTGCAATCACTCTAGCATCTTGGCCTCTTAGTTATGGCAGATGCGACCCATTTTCGATGAACTAGAGCTTGTTAGTAGCGCCCGGATCACAAAACACGTTGAAATGGACCAAAATTTGGCACATGGGTGCTTGATGGCATGTCAAATGACTTTAGGCCCGGGTCTTTCATGTGCAATCGCTCCAGCATCTTGGCCTCTTAGTTATGGCAAATGCAACCTGTTTTCGATGAACTAGAGCTTGTTAGTAGCGCCCGGATCACAAAACACGTTGAAATGGTCCAAAATTTCGCACATGGGTGCATGATGGCATGAAAAATGACTTTAGGCCCGGGTCTTTCATGTGCAATTGCTCCAGCATCTTGGCCTCTTAGTTATGGCAGATGCAACCCATTTTCAATAAACTAGAGCTTGTTACTAGCGCCCGGATCACAAAACACGTTGAAATGGACCCAAATTTGGCACATGGGTACATGATAGCATGGCAAATGACTTTAGGCCTGAGTCTTTCATGTGCAATCACTCCAGCATCTTGGCCTCTTAGTTATGGCAGATGCAACCCGTTTTTGATGAACTAGAGCTTATTACTAGCACCCGGATCACAAAACACGTTGAAATGGACCAAAATTTGCCACATGGGTGCTTGATGGCATGACAAATGACTTTAGGCCTGGGTCTTTCATGTGCAATCACTCTAGCATCTTGGCCTCTTAGTTATGGAAGATGCAACCCGTTTTCGATGAACTAGAGGTTGTTACTAGCGCCCAGATCACAAAACACGTTAAAATGGACCAAAATTTGGCACATGGGTGCTTGATGGCATGAAAAATGACTTTAGGCCCGGGTCTTTCATGTGCAATCGCTCCAGCATCTTGGCCTCTTAGTTATGGTAGATGCAACCTGTTTTCGATGAACTAGAGCTTGTTAGTAGCGCCCGGATCACAAAACACATTGAAATGGTCCAAAATTTGGCACATGGGTGCATGATGGCATGACAAATGACTTTAGGCCCGGTTCTTTCATGTGCAATTGCTCCAGCATCTTGGCCTCTTAGTTATGGCAGATGCAACCCATTTTCAATAAACTAGAGCTTGTTACTAGCGCCCAAATCACAAAACATGTTGAAATGGACCCAAATTTGGCACATGGGTACATGGTAGCATGGCAAATGACTTTAGGCCTGAGTCTTTAATGTGCAATTGTTCTAGCATCTTGGCCTCTTAGTTATGGCAGATGCAACCCGTTTTCGATGAACTAGGGCTTGTTACTAGCGCCCGGATCACAAAACACGTTGAAATAGACCAAAATTTGGCACATGGGTGCTTGATGGCATGACAAATGACTTTAGGCCCGGGTATTTCATGTGCAATCGCTCCAGCATCTTGGCCTCTTAGTTATGGCAGATGCAACCCGTTTTCGATGAACTAGAGCTTGTTACTAGCGCCCGGATCACAAAACACGTTGAAATGGACCAAAATTTGGCACATGGGTGCTTGATGGCATGACAAATGACTTTAGGCCTGGGTCTTTCATGTGCAATCACTCTAGCATCATGGCCTCTTAGTTTTGGCAGATGCAACCCATTTTCGATGAACTAGAGCTTGTTACTAGCGCCCGGATCATAAAACACGTTGAAATGGACCAAAATTTGGCACATGGGTGCTTGATGGCATGACAAATGACTTTAGGCCGGGTCTTTCATGTGCAATCGCTTGAGCATCTTGGCCTCTTAGTTATGGCAGATGCAACCTGTTTTCGATGAACTAGAGCTTGTTAGTAGCGCCCGGATCACAAAACACGTTGAAATGGTCCAAAATTTGGCACATTGGTGCATGATGGCATGACAAATGACTTTAGGCTCAGGTCTTTCATGTGCAATCGCTCCAACATCTTGGCCTCTTAGTTATGGCAGATGCAACCCGTATTTGATGAACTAGAGCTTGTTACTAGCGCCAGATCACAAAACATGTTGAAATGGACCAAAATTGGCACATGGGTGCATGATAGCATGGCAAATGACTTTAGGCCTGGGTCTTTCATGTGCAATTGCTCCAGGATCTTGGCCTCTTAGTTATGGCAGATGCAACCTATTTTCGATGAACTAGAGCTTGTTACTAGCGCCTGGATCACAAAACACATTGAAATGGACCAAAATTTGGCACATGGGTACATGATGGCATGGCAAATGACATTAGGCCCGGGTCTTTCATGTGTAATCACTCCAACATCTTGGCCTCTTAGTTATGGCTGATGCAACCCATTTTCAATGAACTAGAGCTTATTACTAGCACCGGGATCACAAAACACATTGAAATGGACCAAAATTTGGCATATGGGTGCATGATGGCATGAAAAATGACTTTAGGCCTAGCGCTTTCATGTGCAATCGCTCCAGCATCTGGGCCTCTTAGTTATGGCAGATGCAACTCGTTTTTGATGAACTAGAGCTTGTTACTAGCGCCCGGATCACAAAACACATTGAAATGGACCAAAATTTGGCACATGGGTGCATGATGGCATGACAGATGACTTTAGGCCTAGGTCTTTCATGTGCAATCACTCTAGCATCTTGACCTCTTAGTTATGGCAGATGTAACCCGTTTTCGATGAACTAGAGCTTGTTAGTAGCGCCCGGATCACAAAACCCATTGAAATGGACCAAAATTTGGCACATGGGTGCTTGATGGCATGACAAATGACTTAAGGCCCAGGTCTTTCATGTGCAATTGCTCCAGCATCTTGGCCTCTTAGTTATGGTAGATGCAACCCATTTTTGATGAACTAGAGCTTGTTACTAGCGGCCAGATCACAAAACATGTTGAAATGGACCAAAATATGGCACATGGGTGCTTGATGGCATGACAAATGACTTTAGGCCTGGGTCTTTCATGTGCAATCGCTCCAGCATCTTGGCCTCTTAGTTATGGCAGATGCAACCCGTTTTTTGATGAACTAGAGCTTGTTAGTAGCGCGTGAATCACAAAACACATTGAAATGGTCCAAAATTTGGCACATGGGTGCATGATGGCATGACAAATGACTTTAGGCCCGGGTCTTTCATGTGCAATTGCTCCAGCATCTTGGCCTCTTAGTTATGGTAGATGCAACCCATTTTCAATAAACTAGAGCTTGTTACTAGCGCTCGGATCACAAAACACGTTGAAATGGACCCAAATTTGGCACATGGGTGCATGATAGCTTGGCAAATGACTTCAGGCCTGAGTCTTTCATGTGCAATTGCTCCAGCATCTTGGCCTCTTAGTTATGGCAGATGCAACCCGTTTTCGATGAACTAGAACTTCTTAGTAGCGCCCGGATCACAAAACATGTTGAAATGGACCAAAATTTGGCATATGGGTGCTTGATGGCATGACAAATTACTCTAGGCCTGGGTCTTTCATGTGCAATCGCTTCAGAATCTTGGCCTCTTAGTTATGGCAGATGCAACCCGTTTTCGATGAACTAGAACTTGTTAGTAGCGCCCGGATCACAAAACATGTTGAAATGGTCCAAAATTTGGCACATGGGTGCATGATGGCATGACAAATGACTTTAGGCCTGGGTCTTTCATGTGCAATCACTCCAGCATCTTGTCCTCTTAGTTATGGCAGATGCAACCCATATTTGATGAACTAGAGCTTGTTACTAGCGCCGGATCACAAAACACGTTGAAATGGACCAAAATTGGCACATGGGTGCATGATAGCATGGCAAATGACTTTAGGCCCGGGTCTTTCATGTGCAATTGCTCCAGCATCTTGGCCTCTTAGTTATGGTAGATGCAACCCGTTTTCAATGAATTAGAGCTTGTTACTAGTGCCCGGATCACAAAACACATTGAAATGGACCAAAATTTGGCACATGGGTGCTTGATGGCATGACAAATGACTTTAGGACCAGGTCTTTCATGTGCAATCGCTCCAACATCTTGGCCTCTTAGTTATGGCAGATGCAACCCATTTGCGATGAACTAGAGCTTGTTAGTAGCACCCGGATCACAGAACATGTTGAAATGGTCCAAAATTTGGCACATGGGTGCATGATGGCATGACAAATGACTTTAGGCCCGGGTCTTTCATGTGCAATTGCTCCAGCATCTTGGCCTCTTAGTTATGGCAGATGCAACCCATTTTCAATAAACTAGAGCTTGTTAATAGCGCCCAGATCACAAAACACATTGAAATGGACCCAAATTTGGCACATGGGTGCATGATAGCATGGCAAATGACTTTAGGCCTGATTCTTTCATGTGCAATCGCTCCAGCATCTTGGCCTCTTAGTTATGGCAGATGCAACCCGTTTTTGATGAACTAGAGCTTGTTACTAGTGCCCGGATCACAAAACACATTGAAATGGACCAAAATTTGGCACATGGGTGCTTGATGGCATGACAAATGACTTTAGGCCCGGGTCTTTCATGTGCAATCGCTCCAGCATCTTGGCCTCTTAGTTATGGTAGATGCAACCCGTTTTCAATGAACTAGAGCTTGTTAGTAGCGCCCGGATCACAAAACACATTGAAATGGTCCAAAATTTGGCACATGGGTGCATGATGGCATGACAAATGACTTTAGGCCTAGGTCTTTCATGTGCAATCGCTCCAGCATCTTGGCCTCTTAGTTATGGCAGATGCAACCCATTTTCGATGAACTAGAGCTTGTTACTAGCGCCGGATCACAAAACACGTTGAAATGGACCCAAATTTGGCACATGGGTGCATGATAGCATGGCAAATGACTTTAGGCCCGGGTCTTTCATGTGCAATCGCTCCAGCATCTTGGCCTCTTAGTTATGGTAGATACAACCCGTTTTCAATGAACTAGAGCTTGTTACTAGCGCCCGGATCACAAAACATGTTGAAATGGACCAAAAATTGGCACATGGGTGCTTGATGGCATGAAAAATGACTTTAGGCCTAGGTCTTTCATGTGCAATCACTCCAGCATCTTGGCCTCTTAGTTATGGCAGATGTAACCTATTTTCGATGAACTAGAGCTTGTTACTAGCGCTCGAATCACAAAACACATTGAAATGGACCAAAATTTGGCACATGGGTACATGATGGCATGGAAATGACATTAGGCCAGGTCT
The DNA here is from genome assembly GCA_007115705.1 of Dactylis glomerata. NCBI lineage: Eukaryota > Viridiplantae > Streptophyta > Magnoliopsida > Poales > Poaceae > Dactylis > Dactylis glomerata. The sequence continues at coordinate 18,785 of QXEO01001114.1, forward strand.
TTCATGTGCAATCACTCCAGCATCTTGGCCTCTTAGTTATGGCTGATGCAACCCATTTTCAATGAACTAGAGCTTATTACTAGCACCGGGATCACAAAACACATTGAAATGGACCAAAATTTGGCACATGGGTGCATGATGGCATGAAAAATGACTTTAGGCCCAGGTCTTTCATGTGCAATCGCTCCAGCATCTTGGCCTCTTAGTTATGGCAGATGCAACCCGTTTTTGATGAACTAGAGCTTGTTACTAGCGCCCGGATCACAAAACACATTGAAATGGACCAAAATTTGGCACATGGGTGCATGATGGCATGACAAATGACTTTAGGCCTGGGTCTTTCATGTGCAATCACTCTAGCATCTTGGCCTCTTAGTTATGGCAGATGCAACCCATTTTCGATGAACTAGAGCTTGTTAGTAGCGCCCGGATCACAAAACACATTGAAATGGACCAAAATTTGGCACATGGGTGCATTGATGGCATGACAAATGACTTTAGGCCCGGGTCTTTCATGTGCAATCGCTCCAGCATCTTGGCCTCTTAGTTATGGCAGATGCAACCTGTTTTCGATGAACTAGAGCTTGTTACTAGCGCCCGGATCACAAAACACGTTGAAATGGACCAAAAATTGCACATGGGTGCATGATGGCATGAAAAATGACTTTAGGCCCGGGTCTTTCATGTGCAATCGCTCCAGCATCTTGGCCTCTTAGTTATGGCAGATGCAACCCATTTTCAATAAACTAGAGCTTGTTACTAGCGCCCGGATCACAAAACACGTTGAAATGGACCAAATTTGGCACATGGGTGACATGATAGCATGGCAAATGACTTTAGGCCTGAGTCTTTCATGTGCAATCACTCCAGCATCTTGGCCTCTTAGTTATGGCAGATGCAACCCGTTTTCGATGAACTAGAGCTTGTTACTAGCGCCCGGATCACAAAACACGTTGAAATGGACCAAAATTTGGCACATGGGTGCTTGATGGCATGACAAATGACTTTAGGCCTGGGTCTTTCATGTGCAATCGCTCCAGCATCTTGGCCTCTTAGTTATGGCAGATGCAACCCGTTTTCGATGAACTAGAGCTTGTTACTAGCGCCCGGATCACAAAACACGTTGAAATGGACCAAAATTTGGCACATGGGTGCTTGATGGCATGACAAATGACTTTAGGCCTGGGTCTTTCATGTGCAATCGCTCCAGCATCTTGGCCTCTTAGTTATGGCAGATGCAACCCATTTTCGATGAACTAGAGCTTGTTACTAGCGCCCGGATCACAAAACACATTGAAATGGACCAAAATTTGGCACATGGGTGCATGATGGCATGACAAATGACTTTAGGCCCAGGTCTTTCATGTGCAATCGCTCCAGCATCTTGGCCTCTTAGTTATGGCAGATGCAACCCATTTTCGATGAACTAGAGCTTGTTACTAGCGCCCGGATCACAAAACATGTTGAAATGGACCAAAATTTGGCACATGGGTGCATGATGGCATGGCAAATGACTTTAGGCCTGAGTCTTTCATGTGCAATCGCTCCAGCATCTTGGCCTCTTAGTTATGGCAGATGCAACCCGTTTTCGATGAACTAGAGCTTGTTACTAGCGCCCGGATCACAAAACACGTTGAAATGGACCAAAATTTGGCACATGGGTGCTTGATGGCATGACAAATGACTTTAGGCCTGGTCTTTCATGTGCAATCGCTCCAGCATCTTGGCCTCTTAGTTATGGCAGATGCAACCCGTTTTCGATGAACTAGAGCTTGTTACTAGCGCCCGGATCACAAAACATGTTGAAATGGACCAAAATTTGGCACATGGGTGCATGATGGCATGACAAATGACTTTAGGCCTGGGTCTTTCATGTGCAATCGCTCCAGCATCTTGGCCTCTTAGTTATGGCAGATGCAACCCATTTTCGATGAACTAGAGCTTGTTACTAGCGCCCGGATCACAAAACACGTTGAAATGGACCAAAATTTGGCACATGGGTGCATGATGGCATGACAAATGACTTTAGGCCGGGTCTTTCATGTGCAATCGCTCCAGCATCTTGGCCTCTTAGTTATGGCAGATGCAACCTGTTTTGATGAACTAGAGCTTGTTACTAGCGCCCGGATCACAAAACATGTGAAATGGACCCAAATTTGGCACATGGGTGCATGATGGCATGACAAATGACTTTAGGCCTGGGTCTTTCATGTGCAATCGCTCCAGCATCTTGGCCTCTTAGTTATGGCAGATGCAACCCATTTTCGATGAACTAGAGCTTGTTACTAGCGCCGGATCACAAAACACGTTGAAATGGACCAAAATTGGCACATGGGTGCATGATAGCATGGCAAATGACTTTAGGCCCGGGTCTTTCATGTGCAATTGCTCCAGCATCTTGGCCTCTTAGTTATGGCAGATGCAACCCGTTTTCGATGAACTAGAGCTTGTTACTAGCGCCCGGATCACAAAACATGTTGAAATGGACCAAAATTTGGCACATGGGTGCATGATGGCATGACAAATGACTTTAGGCCTGGGTCTTTCATGTGCAATCGCTCCAGCATCTTGGCCTCTTAGTTATGGCAGATGCAACCCATTTTCGATGAACTAGAGCTTGTTACTAGCGCCCGGATCACAAAACACGTTGAAATGGACCAAAATTTGGCACATGGGTGCATGATGGCATGACAAATGACTTTAGGCCGGGTCTTTCATGTGCAATCGCTCCAGCATCTTGGCCTCTTAGTTATGGCAGATGCAACCTGTTTTCGATGAACTAGAGCTTGTTACTAGCGCCCGGATCACAAAACATGTTGAAATGGACCAAAATTTGGCACATGGGTGCATGATGGCATGACAAATGACTTTAGGCCTGGGTCTTTCATGTGCAATCGCTCCAGCATCTTGGCCTCTTAGTTATGGCAGATGCAACCCGTTTTCGATGAACTAGAGCTTGTTACTAGCGCCGGATCACAAAACACGTTGAAATGGACCAAAATTGGCACATGGGTGCATGATAGCATGTCAAATGACTTTAGGCCCGGGTCTTTCATGTGCAATCGCTCCAGCATCTTGGCCTCTTAGTTATGGTAGATGCAACCCGTTTTCAATGAACTAGAGCTTGTTACTAGCGCCCGGATCACAAAACACATTGAAATGGACCAAAATTTGGCACATGGGTGCATGATGGCATGACAAATGACTTTAGGCCCAGGTCTTTCATGTGCAATCGCTCCAGCATCTTGGCCTCTTAGTTATGGCAGATGCAACCCGTTTTCGATGAACTAGAGCTTGTTACTAGCGCCCGGATCACAAAACATGTTGAAATGGACCAAAATTTGGCACATGGGTGCATGATGGCATGACAAATGACTTTAGGCCCGGGTCTTTCATGTGCAATCGCTCCAGCATCTTGGCCTCTTAGTTATGGCAGATGCAACCCATTTTCAATGAACTAGAGCTTGTTACTAGCGCCCGGATCACAAAACACATTGAAATGGACCAAAATTTGGCACATGGGTGCATGATGGCATGACAAATGACTTTAGGCCTGAGTCTTTCATGTGCAATCGCTCCAGCATCTTGGCCTCTTAGTTATGGCAGATGCAACCCGTTTTCGATGAACTAGAGCTTGTTACTAGCGCCCGGATCACAAAACACATTGAAATGGACCAAAATTTGGCACATGGGTGCATGATGGCATGACAAATGACTTTAGGCCCGGGTCTTTCATGTGCAATCGCTCCAGCATCTTGGCCTCTTAGTTATGGCAGATGCAACCCGTTTTCAATGAACTAGAGCTTGTTACTAGCGCCCGGATCACAAAACACATTGAAATGGACCAAAATTTGGCACATGGGTGCATGATGGCATGACAAATGACTTTAGGCCTAGGTCTTTCATGTGCAATCGCTCCAGCATCTTGGCCTCTTAGTTATGGCAGATGCAACCCGTTTTCGATGAACTAGAGCTTGTTACTAGCGCCGGATCACAAAACACGTTGAAATGGACCAAAATTTGGCACATGGGTGCATGATAGCATGGCAAATGACTTTAGGCCCGGGTCTTTCATGTGCAATCGCTCCAGCATCTTGGCCTCTTAGTTATGGTAGATGCAACCCGTTTTCAATGAACTAGAGCTTGTTACTAGCGCCCGGATCACAAAACATGTTGAAATGGACCAAAATTTGGCACATGGGTGCTTGATGGCATGAAAAATGACTTTAGGCCTAGGTCTTTCATGTGCAATCGCTCCAGCATCTTGGCCTCTTAGTTATGGCAGATGCAACCTGTTTTCGATGAACTAGAGCTTGTTACTAGCGCCCGATCACAAAACACATTGAAATGGACCAAAATTTGGCACATGGGTGCATGATGGCATGACAAATGACTTTAGGCCCGGGTCTTTCATGTGCAATCGCTCCAGCATCTTGGCCTCTTAGTTATGGCAGATGCAACCCATTTTCAATGAACTAGAGCTTGTTACTAGCGCCCGGATCACAAAACACATTGAAATGGACCAAAATTTGGCACATGGGTGCATGATGGCATGACAAATGACTTTAGGCCCGGGTCTTTCATGTGCAATCGCTCCAGCATCTTGGCCTCTTAGTTATGGCAGATGCAACCCGTTTTCGATGAACTAGAGCTTGTTACTAGCGCCCGGATCACAAAACACATTGAAATGGACCAAAATTTGGCACATGGGTGCATGATGGCATGACAAATGACTTTAGGCCTGGGTCTTTCATGTGCAATCGCTCCAGCATCTTGGCCTCTTAGTTATGGCAGATGCAACCCATTTTCGATGAACTAGAGCTTGTTACTAGCGCCCGGATCACAAAACACGTTGAAATGGACCAAAATTTGGCACATGGGTGCTTGATGGCATGACAAATGACTTTAGGCCGGGTCTTTCATGTGCAATCGCTCCAGCATCTTGGCCTCTTAGTTATGGCAGATGCAACCTGTTTTCGATGAACTAGAGCTTGTTAGTAGCGCCCGGATCACAAAACACGTTGAAATGGACCAAAATTTGGCACATGGGTGCATGATGGCATGACAAATGACTTTAGGCCCGGGTCTTTCATGTGCAATTGCTCCAGCATCTTGGCCTCTTAGTTATGGCAGATGCAACCCATTTTCAATGAACTAGAGCTTGTTACTAGCGCCCGGATCATAAAACACTTTGAAATGGACCCAAATTTGGCACATGGGTGCATGATAGCATGGCAAATGACTTTAGGCCTGAGTCTTTCATGTGCAATCACTCCAGCATCTTGGCCTCTTAGTTATGGCAGATGCAACCCGTTTTCGATGAACTAGAGCTTGTTACTAGCGCCCGGATCACAAAACACGTTGAAATGGACCAAAATTTGGCACATGGGTGCATGATGGCATGACAAATGACTTTAGGCCTGGGTCTTTCATGTGCAATCGCTCCAGCATCTTGGCCTCTTAGTTATGGCAGATGCAACCCGTTTTCGATGAACTAGAGCTTGTTACTAGCGCCCGGATCACAAAACACGTTGAAATGGACCAAAATTTGGCACATGGGTGCATGATGGCATGACAAATGACTTTAGGCCTGGGTCTTTCATGTGCAATCGCTCCAGCATCTTGGCCTCTTAGTGATGGTAGATGCAACCCATTTTCGATGAACTACAGCTTGTTACTAGCGCCCGGATCACAAAACACATTGAAATGGACCAAAATTTGGCACATGGGTGCATGATGGCATGACAAATGACTTTAGGCCCGGGTCTTTCATGTGCAATCGCTCCAGCATCTTGGCCTCTTAGTTATGGCAGATGCAACCCTTTTTCGATGAACTAGAGCTTGTTACTAGCGCCCGGATCACAAAACACGTTGAAATGGACCAAAATTTGGCACATGGGTGCATGATGGCATGACAAATGACTTTAGGCCTGGTCTTTCATGTGCAATCGCTCCAGCATCTTGGCCTCTTAGTTATGGCAGATGCAACCCGTTTTCGATGAACTAGAGCTTGTTACTAGCGCCCGGATCACAAAACACGTTGAAATGGACCAAAATTTGGCACATGGGTGCATGATGGCATGACAAATGACTTTAGGCCGGGTCTTTCATGTGCAATCGCTCCAGCATCTTGGCCTCTTAGTTATGGCAGATGCAACCCGTTTTCGATGAACTAGAGCTTGTTACTAGCGCCCGGATCACAAAACACGTTGAAATGGACCAAAATTTGGCACATGGGTGCATGATGGCATGACAAATGACTTTAGGCCTGGGTCTTTCATGTGCAATCGCTCCAGCATCTTGGCCTCTTAGTTATGGCAGATGCAACCCTTTTTCGATGAACTAGAGCTTGTTACTAGCGCCCGGATCACAAAACACGTTGAAATGGACCAAAATTTGGCACATGGGTGCATGATGGCATGACAAATGACTTTAGGCCGGGTCTTTCATGTGCAATCGCTCCAGCATCTTGGCCTCTTAGTTATGGCAGATGCAACCCTATTTTCGATGAACTAGAGCTTGTTACTAGCGCCCGGATCACAAAACACGTTGAAATGGACCAAAATTTGGCACATGGGTGCATGATGGCATGACAAATGACTTTAGGCCTGGGTCTTTCATGTGCAATCGCTCCAGCATCTTGGCCTCTTAGTTATGGCAGATGCAACCCATTTTCGATGAACTAGAGCTTGTTACTAGCGCCGGATCACAAAACACGTTGAAATGGACCAAAATTTGGCACATGGGTGCATGATGGCATGACAAATGACTTTAGGCCGGGTCTTTCATGTGCAATCGCTCCAGCATCTTGGCCTCTTAGTTATGGCAGATGCAACCCGTTTTCGATGAACTAGAGCTTGTTACTAGCGCCCGGATCACAAAACACATTGAAATGGACCAAAATTTGGCACATGGGTGCATGATGGCATGACAAATGACTTTAGGCCCGGGTCTTTCATGTGCAATCGCTCCAGCATCTTGGCCTCTTAGTTATGGCAGATGCAACCCGTTTTCGATGAACTAGAGCTTGTTACTAGCGCCCGGATCACAAAACACGTTGAAATGGACCAAAATTTGGCACATGGGTGCATGATGGCATGACAAATGACTTTAGGCCTAGGTCTTTCATGTGCAATCGCTCCAGCATCTTGGCCTCTTAGTTATGGCAGATGCAACCCATTTTCGATGAACTAGAGCTTGTTACTAGCGCCCGGATCACAAAACACATTGAAATGGACCAAAATTTGGCACATGGGTGCATGATGGCATGACAAATGACTTTAGGCCTAGGTCTTTCATGTGCAATCGCTCCAGCATCTTGGCCTCTTAGTTATGGCAGATGCAACCCGTTTTCGATGAACTAGAGCTTGTTACTAGCGCCCGGATCACAAAACACGTTGAAATGGACCAAAATTTGGCACATGGGTGCATGATGGCATGACAAATGACTTTAGGCCTAGGTCTTTCATGTGCAATCGCTCCAGCATCTTGGCCTCTTAGTTATGGCAGATGCAACCCGTTTTCGATGAACTAGAGCTTGTTACTAGCGCCCGGATCACAAAACACATTGAAATGGACCAAAATTTGGCACATGGGTGCTTGATGGCATGACAAATGACTTTAGGCCCGGTCTTTCATGTGCAATCGCTCCAGCATCTTGGCCTCTTAGTTATGGCAGATGCAACCCATTTTCGATGAACTAGAGCTTGTTACTAGCGCCCGGATCACAAAACACGTTGAAATGGACCAAAATTTGGCACATGGGTGCATGATGGCATGAAAATGACTTTAGGCCTGGTCTTTCATGTGCAATCGCTCCAGCATCTTGGCCTCTTAGTTATGGCAGATGCAACCCGTTTTCGATGAACTAGAGCTTGTTACTAGCGCCCGGATCACAAAACACGTTGAAATGGACCAAAATTTGGCACATGGGTGCATGATGGCATGACAAATGACTTTAGGCCTGGGTCTTTCATGTGCAATCGCTCCAGCATCTTGGCCTCTTAGTTATGGCAGATGCAACCCATTTTCGATGAACTAGAGCTTGTTACTAGCGCCCGGATCACAAAACACATTGAAATGGACCAAAATTTGGCACATGGGTGCATGATGGCATGGCAAATGACTTTAGGCCTGGTCTTTCATGTGCAATCGCTCCAGCATCTTGGCCTCTTAGTTATGGCTAGATGCAACCCATTTTCAATGAACTAGAGCTTGTTACTAGCGCCCGGATCACAAAACACATTGAAATGGACCAAAATTTGGCACATGGGTGCATGATGGCATGACAAATGACTTTAGGCCAGGTCTTTCATGTGCAATCGCTCCAGCATCTTGGCCTCTTAGTTATGGCAGATGCAACCCGTTTTCGATGAACTAGAGCTTGTTACTAGCGCCCGGATCACAAAACACATTGAAATGGACCAAAATTTGGCACATGGGTGCATGATGGCATGACAAATGACTTTAGGCCTGGGTCTTTCATGTGCAATCACTCCAGCATCTTGGCCTCTTAGTTATGGCAGATGCAACCCATTTTCGATGAACTAGAGCTTGTTACTAGCGCCCGGATCACAAAACACGTTGAAATGGACCAAAATTTGGCACATGGGTGCATGATGGCATGACAAATGACTTTAGGCCCGGGTCTTTCATGTGCAATCGCTCCAGCATCTTGGCCTCTTAGTTATGGCAGATGCAACCCGTTTTCGATGAACTAGAGCTTGTTACTAGCGCCCGGATCACAAAACACATTGAAATGGACCAAAATTTGGCACATGGGTGCATGATGGCATGACAAATGACTTTAGGCCTGGTCTTTCATGTGCAATCGCTCCAGCATCTTGGCCTCTTAGTTATGGCAGATGCAACCCGTTTTCGATGAACTAGAGCTTGTTACTAGCGCCCGGATCACAAAACACATTGAAATGGACCAAAATTTGGCACATGGGTGCATGATGGCATGACAAATGACTTTAGGCCTGAGTCTTTCATGTGCAATCGCTCCAGCATCTTGGCCTCTTAGTTATGGCAGATGCAACCCGTTTTCGATGAACTAGAGCTTGTTACTAGCGCCCGGATCACAAAACACGTTGAAATGGACCAAAATTTGGCACATGGGTGCATGATGGCATGACAAATGACTTTAGGCCTGGGTCTTTCATGTGCAATCGCTCCAGCATCTTGGCCTCTTAGTTATGGCAGATGCAACCCGTTTTCGATGAACTAGAGCTTGTTACTAGCGCCCGGATCACAAAACACGTTGAAATGGACCAAAATTTGGCACATGGGTGCTTGATGGCATGACAAATGACTTTAGGCCGGGTCTTTCATGTGCAATCGCTCCAGCATCTTGGCCTCTTAGTTATGGCAGATGCAACCCATTTTCGATGAACTAGAGCTTGTTACTAGCGCCCGGATCACAAAACACGTTGAAATGGACCAAAATTTGGCACATGGGTGCATGATGGCATGACAAATGACTTTAGGCCCGGGTCTTTCATGTGCAATCGCTCCAGCATCTTGGCCTCTTAGTTATGGCAGATGCAACCCATTTTCGATGAACTAGAGCTTGTTACTAGCGCCCGGATCACAAAACACGTTGAAATGGACCAAAATTTGGCACATGGGTGCATGATGGCATGACAAATGACTTTAGGCCTGGTCTTTCATGTGCAATCGCTCCAGCATCTTGGCCTCTTAGTTATGGCAGATGCAACCCGTTTTCGATGAACTAGAGCTTGTTACTAGCGCCCGGATCACAAAACACGTTGAAATGGACCAAAATTTGGCACATGGGTGCATGATGGCATGACAAATGACTTTAGGCCCGGGTCTTTCATGTGCAATCGCTCCAGCATCTTGGCCTCTTAGTTATGGCAGATGCAACCCGTTTTCGATGAACTAGAGCTTGTTACTAGCGCCCGGATCACAAAACACGTTGAAATGGACCAAAATTTGGCACATGGGTGCATGATGGCATGACAAATGACTTTAGGCCTGGTCTTTCATGTGCAATCGCTCCAGCATCTTGGCCTCTTAGTTATGGCAGATGCAACCCATTTTCGATGAACTAGAGCTTGTTACTAGCGCCCGGATCACAAAACACGTTGAAATGGACCAAAATTTGGCACATGGGTGCATGATGGCATGACAAATGACTTTAGGCCTAGGTCTTTCATGTGCAATCGCTCCAGCATCTTGGCCTCTTAGTTATGGCAGATGCAACCCGTTTTCGATGAACTAGAGCTTGTTACTAGCGCCGGATCACAAAACATGTTGAAATGGACCAAAATTTGGCACATGGGTGCATGATGGCATGACAAATGACTTTAGGCCTGGGTCTTTCATGTGCAATCGCTCCAGCATCTTGGCCTCTTAGTTATGGCAGATGCAACCCATTTTCGATGAACTAGAGCTTGTTACTAGCGCCGGATCACAAAACACGTTGAAATGGACCAAAATTTGGCACATGGGTGCATGATAGCATGACAAATGACTTTAGGCCGGGTCTTTCATGTGCAATCGCTCCAGCATCTTGGCCTCTTAGTTATGGTAGATGCAACCCGTTTTCAATGAACTAGAGCTTGTTACTAGCGCCCGGATCACAAAACACGTTGAAATGGACCAAAATTTGGCACATGGGTGCATTGATGGCATGACAAATGACTTTAGGCCGGGTCTTTCATGTGCAATCGCTCCAGCATCTTGGCCTCTTAGTTATGGCAGATGCAACCCGTTTTCGATGAACTAGAGCTTGTTACTAGCGCCCGGATCACAAAACATGTTGAAATGGACCAAAATTTGGCACATGGGTGCATGATGGCATGACAAATGACTTTAGGCCCGGGTCTTTCATGTGCAATCGCTCAGCATCTTGGCCTCTTAGTTATGGCAGATGCAACCCATTTTCGATGAACTAGAGCTTGTTACTAGCGCCCGGATCACAAAACACATTGAAATGGACCAAAATTTGGCACATGGGTGCATGATAGCATGACAAATGACTTTAGGCCTAGGTCTTTCATGTGCAATCGCTCCAGCATCTTGGCCTCTTAGTTATGGAAGATGCAACCCGTTTTCGATGAACTAGAGCTTGTTACTAGCGCCGGATCACAAAACACGTTGAAATGGACCAAAATTTGGCACATGGGTGCATGATGGCATGACAAATGACTTTAGGCCTGGGTCTTTCATGTGCAATCGCTCCAGCATCTTGGCCTCTTAGTTATGGTAGATGCAACCCGTTTTCAATGAACTAGAGCTTGTTACTAGCGCCCGGATCACAAACACATTGTAAATGGACCAAAATTTGGCACATGGGTGCATGATGGCATGACAAATGACTTTAGGCCAAGGTCTTTCATGTGCAATCGCTCCAGCATCTTGGCCTCTTAGTTATGGCAGATGCAACCCATTTTCGATGAACTAGAGCTTGTTAGTAGCAGCCCGGATCACAAAACACGTTGAAATGGACCAAAATTTGGCACATGGGTGCATGATAGCATGACAAATGACTTTAGGCCCGGGTCTTCATGTGCAATCGCTCCAGCATCTTGGCCTCTTAGTATGGCAGATGCAACCCGTTTTCGATGAACTAGAGCTTGTTACTAGCGCCCGGATCACAAAACATGTTGAAATGGACCAAAATTGGCACATGGGTGCTTGATGGCATGAAAAATGACTTTAGGCCTAGGTCTTTCATGTGCAATTCACTCCAGCATCTTGGCCTCTTAGTTATGGCAGATGTAACCAATTTTCGATGAACTAGAGCTTGTTACTATCGCCCGAATCACACAACCCATTGAAATGGACCCAAAATTTGGCACATGGGTACATGATGGCATGGGAAATGACATAGGCCCGGGTCTTTCATGGCAATCACTCCAGCATCTTGGCACTCTTAGTTATGCTGATGCAACCCTTTTCAATGAACTAGAGCTTGTTACTAGCCCGGATCACAAAA
>QXEO01001114.1:38054-86021 GCA_007115705.1 Dactylis glomerata
TGCAATCGCTCGCATCTGGGCCTCTTAGGTATGGCAGATGCAACCCGTATTTGATGAACTAGAGCTTGTTACTAGCGCCAGATCACAAAACACATGGGTGCATGAACCAAATTTGGCACATGGGTGCATGATAGCATGGCAAATGACTTTAGGCCCGGGTCTTTCATGTGCAATCGCTCCAGCATCTTGGCCTCTTAGTTATGGTAGATACAACCCGTTTTCAATGAACTAGAGCTTGTTACTAGCGCCCGGATCACAAAACATGTTGAAATGGACCAAAAATTGGCACATGGGTGCTTGATGGCATGAAAAATGACTTTAGGCCTAGGTCTTTCATGTGCAATCGCTCCAGCATCTTGGCCTCTTAGTTATGGCAGATGTAACCAATTTTCGATGAACTAGAGCTTGTTACTAGCGCCCGAATCACAAAACACATTGAAATGGACCAAAATTTGGCACATGGGTACATGATGGCATGGGAAATGACATTAGGCCCGGGTCTTTCATGTGCAATCACTCCAGCATCTTGGCCTCTTAGTTATGGCTGATGCAACCCATTTTCAATGAACTAGAGCTTATTACTAGCACCGGGATCACAAAACACATTGAAATGGACCAAAATTTGGCATATGGGTGCATGATGACATGAAAAATGACTTTAGGCCCAAGTCTTTCATGTGCAATCGCTCCAGCATCTGGGCCTCTTAGTTATGGCAGATGCAACCCGTTTTTGATGAACTAGAGCTTGTTACTAGCGCCCGGATCACAAAACACATTGAAATGGACCAAAATTTGGCACATGGGTGCATGATGGCATGACAGATGACTTTAGGCCTGGGTCTTTCATGTGCAATCACTCTAGCATCTTGGCCTCTTAGTTATGGCAGATGCAACCCATTTTCGATGAACTAGAGCTTGTTAGTAGCGCCCGGATCACAAAACACGTTGAAATGGACCAAAATTTGGCACATGGGTGCTTGATGGCATGACAAATGACTTTAGGCCCGGGTCTTTCATGTGCAATCGCTCCAGCATCTTGGCCTCTTAATTATGGCAAATGCAACCTGTTTTCGATGAACTAGAGCTTGTTAGTAGCGCCCGGATCACAAAACACGTTGAAATGGTCCAAAATTTCGCACATGGGTGCATGATGGCATGAAAAATGACTTTAGGCCCGGGTCTTTCATGTGCAATTGCTCCAGCATATTGGTCTCTTAGTTATGGCAGATGCAACCCATTTTCAATAAACTAGAGCTTGTTACTAGCGCCCGGATCACAAAACACGTTGAAATGGACCCAAATTTGGCACATGGGAACATGATAGCATGGCAAATGACTTTAGGCCTGAGTCTTTCATGTGCAATCACTCCAGCATCTTGGCCTCTTAGTTATGGCAGATGCAACCCGTTTTTGATGAACTAGAGCTTGTTACTAGCGCCCGGATCACAAAACACGTTGAAATGGACCAAAATTTGGCACATGGGTGCTTGATGGCATGACAAATGACTTTAGGCCTGGGTCTTTCATGTGCAATCGCTCCAGCATCTTGGCCTCTTAGTTATGATAGATGCAACCCATTTTCGATGAACTAGAGCTTGTTAGTAGCGCCCGGATCACAAAACACATTGAAATGGTCCAAAATTTGGCACATGGGTGCATGATGGCATGACAAATGACTTTAGGCCCGGTTCTTTCATGTGCAATTGCTCCAGCATCTTGGCCTCTTAGTTATGGCAGATCCAACCCATTTTCAATAAACTAGAGCTTGTTACTAGCACCCGAATCACAAAACATGTTGAAATGGACCCAAATTTGGCACATGGGTACATGGTAGCATGGCAAATGACTTTAGGCCTGAGTCTTTCATGTGCAATTGTTCTAGCATCTTGGCCTCTTAGTTATGGCAGATGCAACCCGTTTTCGATGAACTAGGGCTTGTTACTAGCGCCCGGATCACAAAACACGTTGAAATAGACCAAAATTTGGCACATGGGTGCTTGATGGCATGACAAATGACTTTAGGCCCGGGTCTTTCATGTGCAATCGCTCCAGCATCTTGGCCTCTTAGTTATGGCAGATGCAACCCGTTTTCGATGAACTAGAGCTTGTTACTAGGGCCCGGATCACAAAACATGTTGAAATGAACCAAAATTTGGCACATGGGTGCTTGATGGCATGACAAATGACTTTAGGCCTGGGTCTTTCATGTGCAACCGCTCCAGCATCATGGCCTCTTAGTTTTGGCAGATGCAACCCGTTTTCGATGAACTAGAGCTTGTTACTAGCACCCGGATCATAAAACACGTTGAAATGGACCAAAATTTGGCACATGGGTGCTTGATGGCATGACAAATGACATTAGGCTGGGTCTTTCATGTGCAATCGTTTCAGCATCTTGGCCTCTTAGTTATGGCAGATGCAACCTATTTTTGATGAACTAGAGCTTGTTAGTAGCGCCCGGATCACAAAACACGTTGAAATGGTCCAAAATTTGGCACATGGGTGCATGATGGCATGACAAATGACTTTAGGCCCGGGTCTTTCATGTGCAATCGCTCTAGCATCTGGGCCTCTTAGGTATGGCAGATGCAACCCGTATTTGATGAACTAGAGCTTGTTACTAGCGCCAGATCACAAAACACATTGAAATGGACCAAAATTGGCACATGGGTGCATGATAGCATGGCAAATGACTTTAGGCCCGGGTCTTTCATGTGCAATTGCTCCAGGATCTTGGCCTCTTAGTTATGATAGATGCAACCAGTTTTCAACGAACTAGAGCTTGTTACTAGCGCCCGGATCACAAAACATGTTGAAATGGACCAAAATTTGGCACATGGGTGCTTGATGGCATGACAAATGACTTTAGGCCCGGGTCTTTCATGTGCAATCGCTCCAACATCTTAGCCTCTTAGTTATGGCAAATGCAACCTGTTTTCGATGAACTAGAGCTTGTTAGTAGCGCCCGGATCACAAAACACGTTGAAATGGTCCAAAATTTCGCACATGGGTGCATGATGGCATGAAAAATGACTTTAGGCCCGGGTCTTTCATGTGCAATTGCTCCAGCATATTGGTCTCTTAGTTATGGCAGATGCAACCCATTTTCAATAAACTAGAGCTTGTTACTAGCGCCCGGATCACAAAACACGTTGAAATGGACCCAAATTTGGCACATGGGAACATGATAGCATGGCAAATGACTTTAGGCCTGAGTCTTTCATGTGCAATCACTCCAGCATCTTGGCCTCTTAGTTATGGCAGATGCAACCCGTTTTTGATGAACTAGAGCTTGTTACTAGCGCCCGGATCACAAAACACGTTGAAATAGACTAAAATTTGGCACATGGGTGCTTGATGGCATGACAAATGACTTTAGGCCTGGGTCTTTCATGTGCAATCGCTCCAGCATCTTGGCCTCTTAGTTATGGAAGATGCAACCCGTTTTCGATGAACTAGAGCTTGTTACTAGCGCTCGGATCACAAAACACATTGAAATGGACCAAAATTTGGCATATGGGTGCTTGATGGCATGACAAATGACTTTAGGCCTGGGTCTTTCATGTGCAATCGCTCCAGCATCTTGGCCTCTTAGTTATGATAGATGCAACCCATTTTCGATGAACTAGAGCTTGTTAGTAGCGCCCGGATCACAAAACACATTGAAATGGTCCAAAATTTGGCACATGGGTGCATGATGGCATGACAAATGACTTTAGGCCCGGTTCTTTCATGTGCAATTGCTCCAGCATCTTGGCCTCTTAGTTATGGCAGATGCAACCCATTTTCAATAAACTAGAGCTTGTTACTAGCACCCGAATCACAAAACATGTTGAAATGGACCCAAATTTGGCACATGGGTACATGGTAGCATGGCAAATGACTTTAGGCCTGAGTCTTTCATGTGCAATTGTTCTAGCATCTTGGACTCTTAGTTATGGCAGATGCAACCCGTTTTCGATGAACTAGGGCTTGTTACTAGCGCCCGGATCACAAAACACGTTGAAATAGACCAAAATTTGGCACATGGGTGCTTGATGGCATGATAAATGACTTTAGGCCCGGGTCTTTCATGTGCAATCGCTCCAGCATCTTGGCCTCTTAGTTATGGCAGATGCAACCCGTTTTCAATGAACTAGAGCTTGTTACTAGCGCCCGGATCACAAAACACGTTGAAATGGACCAAAATTTGGCACATGGGTGCTTGATGGCATGACAAATGACTTTAGGCCTGGGTCTTTCATGTGCAATCGCTCCAGCATCATGGCCTCTTAGTTTTGGCAGATGCAACCCATTTTCGATGAACTAGAGCTTGTTACTAGCGCCCGGATCATAAAACACGTTGAAATGGACCAAAATTTGGCACATGGGTGCTTGATGGCATGACAAATGACATTAGGCCGGGTCTTTCATGTGCAATCGCTTCAGCATCTTGGCCTCTTAGTTATGGCAGATGCAACCTGTTTTCGATGAACTAGAGCTTGTTAGTAGCGCCCGGATCACAAAACATGTTGAAATGGTCCAAAATTTGGCACATGGGTGCATGATGGCAAGACAAATGACTTTAGGCCCGGGTCTTTCATGTGCAATCGCTCCAGCATCTGGGCCTCTTAGGTATGGCAGATGCAACCCGTATTTGATGAACTAGAGCTTGTTACTAGCGCCAGATCGCAAAACACATTGAAATGGACCAAAATTGGCACATGGGTGCATGATAGCATGGCAAATGACTTTAGGCCCGGGTCTTTCATGTGCAATTGCTCCAGGATCTTGGCCTCTTAGTTATGGTAGATGCAACCAGTTTTCAATGAACTAGAGCTTGTTACTAGCGCCCGGATCACAAAACATGTTGAAATGGACCAAAATTTGGCACATGGGTGCTTGATGGCATGACAAATGACTTTAGGCCCGGGTCTTTCATGTGCAATCGCTCCAACATCTTAGCCTCTTAGTTATGGCAGATGCAACCCGTTTTCGATGAACTAGAGCTTGTTAGTAGCACCCGGATCACAAAACACATTGAAATGGTCCAAAATTTGGCACATGGGTGCATGATGGCATGAGAAATGACTTTAGGCCTGGGTCTTTCATGTGCAATTGCTCCAGCATCTTGGCCTCTTAGTTATGGCAGATGCAACCCATTTTCAATAAACTAGAGCTTGTTACTAGCGCCCGGATCACAAAACACGTGGAAATGGACCCAAATTTAGCACATGGGTGCATGATAGCATGGCAAATGACTTTAGGCCTGAGTCTTTCATGTGCAATCGCTCCAGCATCTTGGCCTCTTAGCTATGGTAGATGCAACAGGTTTTCGATGAACTAGAGCTTGTTACTAGCGCCCGGATCACAAAACACATTGAAATGGGCCAAAATTTGGCACATGGGTGCTTGATGGCATGACAAATGACTTTAGGCCCAGGTCTTTCATGTGCAATCACTCCAGCATCTTGGCCTCTTAGTTATGGCAGATGCAACCCATTTTCGATGAACTAGAGCTTGTTAGTAGCACCCGGATCACAAAACAGATTGAAATGGACCAAAATTTGGCACATGGGTGCATGATGGCATGACAGATGACTTTAGGCCTGAGTCTTTCATGTGCAATCGCTCCAGCATCTTGGCCTCTTAGTTATGGCAGATGCAACCCGTTTTTGATGAACTCGAGCTTGTTAGTAGCGCCCGGATCACAAAACACGTTGAAATGGTCCAAAATTTGGCACATGGTTGCATGATGGCATGACAAATGACTTTAGGCCCAGGTCTTTCATGTGCAATCGCTCCAGCATCTTGGCCTCTTAGTTATGGCAGATGCAACCCGTTTTTGATGAACTTGAGCTTGTTAATAGCGCCCAGATCACAAAACACATTGAAATGGACCAAAATTTGGCACATGGGTGCATGATGGCATGACAGATGACTTTAGGCCTGGGTCTTTCATGTGCAATCACTCTAGCATCTTGGCCTCTTAGTTCTGGCACATGCAACCCATTTTCGATGAACTAGAGCTTGTTAGTAGTGCCCGGATCACAAAACACGTTGAAATGGACCAAAATTTGGCTCATGGGTGCTTGATGGCATAAAAAATGACTTTAGGCCCGGGTCTTTCATGTGTAATCACTCCAGCATCTTGGCTTCTTAGTTATGGCAGATGCAACCCGTTTTCGATGAACTAGAGCTTGTTAGTAGCGCCCGGATCACAAAACACGTTGAAATGGTCCAAATATTCGCACATGGGTGCATGATGGCATGACAAATGACTTTAGGCCTGGGTCTTTCATGTGCAATTGCTCCAGCATCTTGGCCTCTTAGTTATGGCAGATGCAACCCATTTTCAATAAACTAGAGCTTGTTACTAGCGCCTGGATCACAAAACACGTTGAAATGGACCCAAATTTGGCACATGGGTACATGATAGCATGGCAAATGAATTTAGGCCTGAGTCTTTCATGTGCAATTGCTCTAGCATCTTGGCCTCTTAGTTATGGCAGATGCAACCCGTTTTCGATGCACTAGAGCTTGTTACTAGCGCCCGGATCACAAAACATGTTGAAATGGACCAAAATTTGGCACGTGGGTGCTTGATGGCATGACAAATGACTTTAGGCCCGGGTCTTTCATATGCAATCGCTCCAGCATCTTGGCCTCTTAGTTATGGCAGATGCAACCCGTTTTCGATGAACTAGAGCTTGTTACTAGCGCCCAGATCACAAAACACGTTGAAATGGACCAAAATTTGGCACATGGGTGCTTGATGGCAATAAAAAAGACTTTAGGCCTAGGTCTTTCATGTGCAATCGCTCCAGCATCTTGGCCTCTTAGTTATGGCAGATGCAACCCGTTTTCGATGAACTAGAGCTTGTTAGTAGTGCCCGGATCACAAAACACATTGAAATGGTCCAAAATTTGGCACATGGGTGCATGATGGCATGACAAATGACTTTAGGCCCACGTCTTTCATGTGCAATTGCTCCAGCATCTTGGCCTCTCAGTTATGGCAGATGCAACCCATTTTTAATAAACTAGAGCTTGTTACTAGCACCCAGATCACAAAACACATTGAAATGGACCCAAATTTGGCACATGGGTAGATGATAGCATGGCAAATGACTTTAGGCCTGAGTCTTTCATGTGCAATTGCTCCAGCATCTTGGCCTCTTAGTTATGGCAGATGCAACCTGTTTTCGATGAATTAGGGCTTGTTACTAGCGCCTGGATCACAAAACACGTTGAAATGGACCAAAATTTGGCACATGGGTGCTTGATGGCATGACAAATGACTTTAGGCCCGGGTCTTTCATGTGCAATCGCTCTAGCATCTTGGCCTCTTAGTTATGGCAGATGCAACCCATTTTCGATGAACTAGAGCTTGTTACTAGCGCCCGGATCACAAAACACGTTGAAATGGACCAAAATTTGGCACATGAGTGCTTAATGGCATGACAAATGACTTTAGGCCCAGGTCTTTCATGTTCAATCGCTCCAGCATCATGGCCTCTTAGTTATGGCAGATGCAACCCGTTTTCGATGAACTAGAGCTTGTTACTAGCGCCTGGATCACAAAACATGTTGAAATCGACAAAAATTTGGCACATGGGTGCTTGATGGCATGAAAAATGACTTTAGGCCTGGGTCTTTCATGTGCAATCGCTTCAGCATCTTGGCCTCTTAGTTATGGCAGATGCAACCCGTTTTCGATGAACTAGAGCTTGTTAGTAGCGCCCGGATCACAAAACACGTTGAAATGATCCAAAATTTGGCACATGGGTGCATGATGGCATGACAAATGACTTTAGGCCTAGGTCTTTCATGTGCAATTGCTCTAGCAAATGACTTTAGCACTGGGTCTTTCATGTGCAATCGCTCTAGCATCTTGGCCTCTTAGTTATGGTAGATGCAACCCGTTTTCAATGAATTAGAGCTTGTTACTAGCGCCCGGATGACAAAACACGTTGAAATGGACCAAAATTTGGCACATGGGTGCTTGATGGCATGAAAAATGACTTTAGGCCCGGTTCTTTTATGTGCAATCGCTCCACCATCTTGGCCTCTTAGTTATGGCAGATGCAACCTGTTTTCGATGAACTAGAGCTTGTTACTAGCGCCCGGATCACAAAACACATTGAAATGGACCAAAATTTGGCACATGGGTACATGATGGCATGGCAAATGACATTAGGCCCGGGTCTTTCATGTGCAATCACTCCTACATCTTGGCCTCTTAGTTATGGCTGATACAACCCATTTTCAATGAACTAGAGCTTATTACTAGCACCGGGATCACAAAAGACATTGAAATGGACCAAAATTTTGCATATGGGTGCATGATGGCATGAAAAATGACTTTAGGCCTAGGTCTTTCATGTGCAATCGCTCCAGCATCTGGGCCTCTTAGTTATGGCAGATGCAACCCATTTTTGATGAACTAGAGCTTATTACTAGCGCCCGGATCACAAAACACATTGAAATGGACCAAAATTTGGCACATGGGTGCATGATGGCATGACAGATGACTTTAGGCCTGGGTCTCTCATGTGCAATCACTCTAGCATCTTGACCTCTTAGTTATGGCAGATGCAACCCGTTTTCGATGAACTAGAGCTTGTTAGTAGCGCCCGGATCACAAAACCCATTGAAATGGACCAAAATTTGGCTCATGGGTGCTTGATGGCATGACAAATGACTTAAGGCCCAGGTCTTTCATGTGCAATTACTCCAGCATCTTGGCCTCTTAGTTATGGCAGATGCAACCCATTTTTGATGAACTAGAGCTTGTTACTAGCGCCCGGATCACAAAACATGTTGAAATGGATGAAAATTTGGCACGTGGGTGCTTGATGGCATGACAAATGACTTTAGGCCTGGGTCTTTCATGTGCAATCGCTCCAGCATCTTGGCCTCTTAGTTATGGCAGATGCAACCCGTTTTTGATGAACTAGAGCTTGTTAGTAGCGCCCGGATCACAAAACATGTTGAAATGGTCCAAAATTTGGCACATGGGTGCATGATGGCATGACAAATGACTTTAGGCCTGGGTCTTTCATGTGCAATTGCTCCAGCATCTTGGCCTCTTAGTTATGGTAGATGCAACCCATTTTCAATAAACTAGAGCTTGTTACTAGCGCTCGGATCACAAAACACGTTGAAATGGACCCAAATTTGGCACATGGGTGCAGGATAGCATGGAAAATGACTTTAGGCCCGAGTCTTTCATGTGCAATTGCTCCAGCATCTTGGCCTCTTAGTTATGGCAGATGCAACCCGTTTTCGATGAACTAGAACTTGTTAGTAGCGCCCGGATCACAAAACATGTTGAAATGGACCAAAATTTGGCACATGGGTGCTTGATGGCATGACAAATGACTTTAGGCCTGGGTCTTTCATGTGCAATCGCTTCAGCATCTTGGCCTCTTAGTTATGGCAGATGCAACCCGTTTTCGATGAACTAGAACTTGTTAGTAGCGCCCGGATCACAAAACATGTTGAAATGGTCCAAAATTTGGCACATGGGTGCATGATGGCATGACAAATGACTTTAGGCCTGGGTCTTTCATGTGCAATCACTCCAGCATCTTGGCCTCTTAGTTATGGCAGATGCAACCCGTATTTGATGAACTAGAGCTTGTTACTAGCGCCCGGATCACAAAACATGTTGAAATGGACCAAAATTGGCACATGGGTGCATGATAGCATGGCAAATGACTTTAGGCCCGGGTCTTTCATGTGCAATTGCTCCAGCATCTTGGCCTCTTAGTTATGGTAGATGCAACCCATTTTCAATGAACTAGAGCTTCTTACTAGTGCCCGGATCACAAAACACATTGAAATGGACCAAAATTTGGCACATGGGTGCTTGATGGCATGACAAATGACTTTAGGCCCAGGTATTTCATGTGCAATTGCTCCAACATCTTGGCCTCTTAGTTATGGCAGATGCAACCCGTTTGCGATGAACTAGAGCTTGTTAGTAGCACCCGGATCACAAAACATGTTGAAATGGTCCAAAATTTGGCACATGGGTGCATGATGGCATGAAAAATGACTTTAGGCCCGGGTCTTTCATGTGCAATTGCTCCAGCATCTTGGCCTCTTAGTTATGGCAGATGCAACCCATTTTCAATAAACTAGAGCTTGTTAATAGCACCCAGATCACAAAACACATTGAAATGGACCCAAATTTTGCACATGGGTGCATGATAGCATGGCAAATGACTTTAGGCCTGATTCTTTCATGTGCAATAGCTCCAGCATCTTGGCCTCTTTGTTATGGCAGATGCAACCCGTTTTCGATGAACTAGAGCTTGTTACTAGTGCCCGGATCACAAAACACGTTGAAATGGACCAAAATTTGGCACATGGGTGCTTGATGGCATGACAAATGGCTTTAGGCCTGGGTCTTTCATGTGCAATTGCTCCAGCATCTTGGCCTCTTAGTTATGGTAGATGCAACCCGTTTTCGATGAACTAGAGCTTGTTAGTAGCGCCCGGATCACAAAACACATTGAAATGGTCCAAAATTTGGCACATGGGTGCATGATGGCATGACAAATGACTTTAGGCCCAGGTCTTTCATGTGCAATCGCTCCAGCATCTTGGCCTCTTAGTTATGGCAGATGCAACCCATTTTTGATGAACTAGAGCTTGTTACTAGCGCCGGATCACAAAACACGTTGAAATGGACCCAAATTTGGCACATGGGTGCATGATAGCATGGCAAATGACTTTAGGCCCGGGTCTTTCATGTGCAATCGCTCCAGCATCTTGGCCTCTTAGTTATGGTAGATACAACCCGTTTTCAATGAACTAGAGCTTGTTACTAGCGCCCGGATCACAAAACACGTTGAAATGGACCAAAATTTGGCACATGGGTGCTTGATGGCATGAAAAATGACTTTAGGCCTAGGTCTTTCATGTGCAATCGCTCCAGCATCTTGGCCTCTTAGTTATGGCAGATGTAACCTATTTTCGATGAACTAGAGCTTGTTACTAGCGCCCGGATCACAAAACACATTGAAATGGACCAAAATTTGGCACATGGGTACATGATGGCATGTCAAATGACATTAGGCCCAGGTCTTTCATGTGCAATCACTCCAGCATCTTGGCCTCTTAGTTATGGCTGATGCAACCCATTTTCAATGAACTAGAGCTTATTACTAGCACCAGGATCATAAAACACATTGAAATGGACCAAAATTTGGCATATGGGTGCATGATGATATGAAAAATGACTTTAGGCCCAGGTCTTTCATGTGCAATCGCTCCAGCATCTGGGCCTCTTAGTTATGGCAGATGCAACCCGTTTTTTGATGAACTAGAGCTTGTTACTAGCGCCCGGATCACAAAACATATTGAAATGGACCAAAATTTGGCACATGGGTGCATGATGGCATGACAGATGACTTTAGGCCTGGGTCTTTCATGTGCAATCACTCTAGCATCTTGGCCTCTTAGTTATGGCAGATGCAACCCATTTTCGATGAACTATAGCTTGTTAGTAGCACCCGGATCACAAAACACATTGAAATGGACCAAAATTTGGCACATGGGTGCTTGATGGCATGTCAAATGACTTTAGGCCTGGGTCTTTCATGTGCAATCGCTCCGGCATCTTGGCCTCTTAGTTATGGCAAATGCAACCTATTTTCGATGAACTAGAGCTTGTTAGTAGCGCCCGGATCACAAAACACGTTGAAATGGTCCAAAATTTCGCACATGGGTGCATGATGGCATGAAAAATGACTTTAGGCCTGGGTCTTTCATGTGCCATTGCTTCAGCATCTTGGCCTCTTAGTTATGGCAGATGCAACCCATTTTCAATAAACTAGAGCTTGTTACTAGCGCCCGGATCACAAAACACGTTGAAATGGACCCAAATTTGGCACATGGGTACATGATGGCATGGCAAATGACATTAGGCCCGGGTCTTTCATGTGCAATCAGTCCAACATCTTGGCCTCTTAGTTATGGCTGATGCAACCCATTTTCAATGAACTAGAGCTTATTACTAGCACCGGGATCACAAAACACATTGAAATGGACCAAAATTTGGCATATGGGTGCATGATGGCATGAAAAATGACTTTAGGCCTAGGTCTTTCATGTGCAATCGCTCCAGCATCTGGGCCTCTTAGTTATGGCAGATGCAACTCGTTTATGATGAACTAGAGCTTGTTACTAGCGCCCGGATCACAAAACACATTGAAATGGACCAAAATTTGGCACATGGGTGCATGATGGCATGACAGATGACTTTAGGCCTGGGTCTTTCATGTGCAATCACTCTAGCATCTTGACCTCTTAGTTATGGCAGATGCAACCCATTTTCGATGAACTAGAGCTTGTTAGTAGCGCCCGGATCACAAAACCCATTGAAATGGACCAAAATTTGGCACATGGGTGCTTGATGGCATGACAAATGACTTAAGGCCCAGGTCTTTCATGTGCAATTGCTCCAGCATCTTGGCCTCTTAGTTATGGCAGATGCAACCCATTTTTGATGAACTAGAGCTTGTTACTAGCGCCCGGATCACAAAACATGTTGAAATGGACCAAAATATGGCACATGGGTGCTTGATGGCATGACAAATGACTTAAGGCCCAGGTCTTTCATGTGCAATTGCTCCAGCATCTTGGCCTCTTAGTTATGGTAGATGCAACCCATTTTTAATGAACTAGAGCTTGTTACTAGCGCCCGGATCACAAAACATGTTGAAATGGACCAAAATATGGCACATGGGTGCTTGATGGCATGACAAATGACTTTAGGCCTAGGTCTTTCATGTGCAATCGCTCTAGCATCTTGGCCTCTTAGTTATGGCAGATGCAACCCGTTTTTGATGAACTAGAGCTTGTTAGTAGCGCCCGGATCACAAAACACATTGAAATGGTCCAAAATTTGGCACATGGGTGCATGATGGCATGACAAATGACTTTAGGCCCGGGACTTTCATGTGCAATTGCTCCAGCATCTTGGCCTCTTAGTTATGGTAGATGCAACCCATTTTCAATAAACTAGAGCTTGTTACTAGCGCTCGGATCACAAAACACATTGAAATGGACCCAAATTTGGCACATGGGTGCATGATAGCATGGCAAATGACTTTAGGCCTGAGTCTTTCATGTGCAATTGCTCCAGCATCTTGGCCTCTTAGTTATGGCAGATGCAACCCGTTTTCGATGAACTAGAACTTGTTAGTAGCGCCCGGATCACAAAACATGTTGAAATGGACCCTAATTTGGCATATGGGTGCATGATGGCATGAAAAATGACTTTAGGCCCACGTCTTTCATGTGCAATCGCTCCAGCATCTTGGCCTCTTAGTTATGGCAGATGCAACCCGTTTTTGATGAACTAGAGCTTGTTACTAGCGCCCGGATCACAAAACACATTGAAATGGACCAAAATTTGGCACATGGGTGCATGATGGCATGACAGATGACTTTAGGCCTGGGTCTTTCATGTGCAATCACTCTAGCATCTTGACCTCTTAGTTATGGTAGATGCAACCCGTTTTCGATGAACTAGAGCTTGTTAGTAGCGCCCGGATCACAAAACCCGTTGAAATGGACCAAAATTTGGCACATGGGTGCTTGATGGCATGACAAATGACTTAAGGCCCAGGTCTTTCATGTGCAATTGCTCCAGCATCTTGGCCTCTTAGTTATGGCAGATGCAACCCATTTTTGATGAACTAGAGCTTGTTACTAGCGCCCGGATCACAAAACATATTGAAATGGACCAAAATATGGCACATGGGTGCTTGATGGCATGACAAATGACTTTAGGCCTGGGTCTTTCATGTGCAATCGCTCCAGCATCTGGGCCTCTTAGTTATGGCAGATGCAACCCGTTTTTTGATGAACTAGAGCTTGTTACTAGCGCCCGGATCACAAAACATATTGAAATGGACCAAAATTTGGCACATGGGTGCATGATGGCATGACAGATGACTTTAGGCCTGGGTCTTTCATGTGCAATCACTCTAGCATCTTGGCCTCTTAGTTATGGCAGATGCAACCCATTTTCGATGAACTATAGCTTGTTAGTAGCACCCGGATCACAAAACACATTGAAATGGACCAAAATTTGGCACATGGGTGCTTGATGGCATGTCAAATGACTTTAGGCCTGGGTCTTTCATGTGCAATCGCTCCGGCATCTTGGCCTCTTAGTTATGGCAAATGCAACCTATTTTCGATGAACTAGAGCTTGTTAGTAGCGCCCGGATCACAAAACACGTTGAAATGGTCCAAAATTTCGCACATGGGTGCATGATGGCATGAAAAATGACTTTAGGCCTGGGTCTTTCATGTGCCATTGCTTCAGCATCTTGGCCTCTTAGTTATGGCAGATGCAACCCATTTTCAATAAACTAGAGCTTGTTACTAGCGCCCGGATCACAAAACACGTTGAAATGGACCCAAATTTGGCACATGGGTACATGATGGCATGGCAAATGACATTAGGCCCGGGTCTTTCATGTGCAATCACTCCAACATCTTGGCCTCTTAGTCATGGCTGATGCAACCCATTTTCAATGAACTAGAGCTTATTACTAGCACCGGGATCACAAAACACATTGAAATGGACCAAAATTTGGCATATGGGTGCATGATGGCATGAAAAATGACTTTAGGCCTAGGTCTTTCATGTGCAATCGCTCCAGCATCTGGGCCTCTTAGTTATGGCAGATGCAACTCGTTTATGATGAACTAGAGCTTGTTACTAGCGCCCGGATCACAAAACACATTGAAATGGACCAAAATTTGGCACATGGGTGCATGATGGCATGACAGATGACTTTAGGCCTGGGTCTTTCATGTGCAATCACTCTAGCATCTTGACCTCTTAGTTATGGCAGATGCAACCCATTTTCGATGAACTAGAGCTTGTTAGTAGCGCCCGGATCACAAAACCCATTGAAATGGACCAAAATTTGGCACATGGGTGCTTGATGGCATGACAAATGACTTAAGGCCCAGGTCTTTCATGTGCAATTGCTCCAGCATCTTGGCCTCTTAGTTATGGCAGATGCAACCCATTTTTGATGAACTAGAGCTTGTTACTAGCGCCCGGATCACAAAACATGTTGAAATGGACCAAAATATGGCACATGGGTGCTTGATGGCATGACAAATGACTTAAGGCCCAGGTCTTTCATGTGCAATTGCTCCAGCATCTTGGCCTCTTAGTTATGGTAGATGCAACCCATTTTTAGTGAACTAGAGCTTGTTACTAGCGCCCGGATCACAAAACATGTTGAAATGGACCAAAATATGGCACATGGGTGCTTGATGGCATGACAAATGACTTTAGGCCTAGGTCTTTCATGTGCAATCGCTCTAGCATCTTGGCCTCTTAGTTATGGCAGATGCAACCCGTTTTTGATGAACTAGAGCTTGTTAGTAGCGCCCGGATCACAAAACACATTGAAATGGTCCAAAATTTGGCACATGGGTGCATGATGGCATGACAAATGACTTTAGGCCCGGGACTTTCATGTGCAATTGCTCCAGCATCTTGGCCTCTTAGTTATGGTAGATGCAACCCATTTTCAATAAACTAGAGCTTGTTACTAGCGCTCGGATCACAAAACACATTGAAATGGACCCAAATTTGGCACATGGGTGCATGATAGCATGGCAAATGACTTTAGGCCTGAGTCTTTCATGTGCAATTGCTCCAGCATCTTGGCCTCTTAGTTATGGCAGATGCAACCCGTTTTCGATGAACTAGAACTTGTTAGTAGCGCCCGGATCACAAAACATGTTGAAATGGACCCTAATTTGGCATATGGGTGCATGATGGCATGAAAAATGACTTTAGGCCCACGTCTTTCATGTGCAATCGCTCCAGCATCTTGGCCTCTTAGTTATGGCAGATGCAACCCGTTTTTGATGAACTAGAGCTTGTTACTAGCGCCCGGATCACAAAACACATTGAAATGGACCAAAATTTGGCACATGGGTGCATGATGGCATGACAGATGACTTTAGGCCTGGGTCTTTCATGTGCAATCACTCTAGCATCTTGACCTCTTAGTTATTGTAGATGCAACCCGTTTTCGATGAACTAGAGCTTGTTAGTAGCGCCCGGATCACAAAACCCATTGAAATGGACCAAAATTTGGCACATGGGTGCTTGATGGCATGACAAATGACTTAAGGCCCAGGTCTTTCATGTGCAATTGCTCCAGCATCTTGGCCTCTTAGTTATGGCAGATGCAACCCATTTTTGATGAACTAGAGCTTGTTACTAGCGCCCGGATCACAAAACATGTTGAAATGGACCAAAATATGGCACATGGGTGCTTGATGGCATGACAAATGACTTAAGGCCCAGGTCTTTCATGTGCAATTGCTCCAGCATCTTGGCCTCTTAGTTATGGTAGATGCAACCCATTTTTAATGAACTAGAGCTTGTTACTAGCGCCCGGATCACAAAACATGTTGAAATGGACCAAAATATGGCACATGGGTGCTTGATGGCATGACAAATGACTTTAGGCCTAGGTCTTTCATGTGCAATCGCTCTAGCATCTTGGCCTCTTAGTTATGGCAGATGCAACCCGTTTTTGATGAACTAGAGCTTGTTAGTAGCGCCCGGATCACAAAACACATTGAAATGGTCCAAAATTTGGCACATGGGTGCATGATGGCATGACAAATGACTTTAGGCCCGAGACTTTCATGTGCAATTGCTCCAGCATCTTGGCCTCTTAGTTATGGTAGATGCAACCCATTTTCAATAAACTAGAGCTTGTTACTAGCGCTCGGATCACAAAACACATTGAAATGGACCCAAATTTGGCACATGGGTGCATGATAGCATGGCAAATGACTTTAGGCCTGAGTCTTTCATGTGCAATTGCTCCAGCATCTTGGCCTCTTAGTTATGGCAGATGCAACCCGTTTTCGATGAACTAGAACTTGTTAGTAGCGCCCGGATCACAAAACATGTTGAAATGGACCCTAATTTGGCATATGGGTGCATGATGGCATGAAAAATGACTTTAGGCCCACGTCTTTCATGTGCAATCGCTCCAGCATCTTGGCCTCTTAGTTATGGCAGATGCAACCCGTTTTTGATGAACTAGAGCTTGTTACTAGCGCCCGGATCACAAAACACATTGAAATGGACCAAAATTTGGCACATGGGTGCATGATGGCATGACAGATGACTTTAGGCCTGGGTCTTTCATGTGCAATCACTCTAGCATCTTGACCTCTTAGTTATTGTAGATGCAACCCGTTTTCGATGAACTAGAGCTTGTTAGTAGCGCCCGGATCACAAAACCCATTGAAATGGACCAAAATTTGGCACATGGGTGCTTGATGGCATGACAAATGACTTAAGGCCCAGGTCTTTCATGTGCAATTGCTCCAGCATCTTGGCCTCTTAGTTATGGCAGATGCAACCCATTTTTTATGAACTAGAGCTTGTTACTAGCGCCCGGATCACAAAACATATTGAAATGGACCAAAATATGGCACATGGGTGCTTGATGGCATGACAAATGACTTTAGGCCTGGGTCTTTCATGTGCAATCGCTCCAGCATCTTGGCCTCTTAGTTATGGCTGATGCAACCCGTTTTTGATGAACTAAAGCTTGTTAGTAGCGCCCGGATCACAAAACACGTTGAAATGGTCCAAAATTTGGCACATGGGTGCATGATGGCATGACAAATGACTTTAGGCCCGGGTCTTTCATGTGCAATTGCTCCAGCATCTTGGCCTCTTAGTTATGGTAGATGCAACCCATTTTCAATAAACTAGAGCTTGTTACTAGCGCTCGGATCACAAAACACGTTGAAATGGACCCAAATTTGGCACATGGGTGCATGATAGCATGGCAAATGACTTTAGGCCTGAGTCTTTCATGTGCAATTGCTCCAGCATCTTGGCCTCTTAGTTATGGCAGATGCAACCCGTTTTCGATGAACTAGAACTTGTTAGTAGCGCCCGGATCACAAAACATGTTGAAATGGACCAAAATTTGGCACATGGGTGCTTGATGGCATGACAAATGACTTTAGACCTGGGTCTTTCATGTGCAATCGCTTCAGCATCTTGGCCTCTTAGTTATGGCAGATGCAACCCGTTTTCGATGAACTAGAACTTGTTAGTAGCGCCCGGATCACAAAACATGTTGAAATGGTCCAAAATTTGGCACATGGGTGCATGATGGCATGACAAATGACTTTAGGCCTGGGACTTTCATGTGCAATCACTCCAGCATCTTGTCCTCTTAGTTATGGCAGATACAACCCGTATTTGATGAACTAGAGCTTGTTACTAGCGCCGGATCACAAAACACGTTGAAATGGACCAAAATTGGCACATGGGTGCATGATAGCATGGCAAATGACTTTAGGCCCGGGTCTTTCATGTGCAATTGCTCCAGCATCTTGGCCTCTTAGTTATGGTAGATGCAACCCGTTTTCAATGAACTAGAGCTTGTTACTAGTGCCCGGATCACAAAACACATTGAAACGGACCAAAATTTGGCACATGGGTGCTTGATGGCATGACAAATGACTTTAGGACCAGGTCTTTCATGTGCAATCGCTCCAACATCTTGGCCTCTTAGTTATGGCAGATGCAACCCGTTTGCGATGAACTAGAGCTTGTTAGTAGCACCCGGATCACAAAACATGTTGAAATGGTCAAAAATTTGGCACATGGGTGCATGATGGTATGACAAATGACTTTAGGCGCGGGTCTTTCATGTGCAATTGCTCCAGCATCTTGGCCTCTTAGTTATGGCAGATGCAACCCATTTTCAATAAACTAGAGCTTGTTAATAGCGCCCAGATCACAAAACACATTGAAATGGACCAAAATTTGGGACATGGGTGCATGATAGCATGGCAAATGACTTTAGGCCTGATTCTTTCATGTGCAATCACTCCAGCATCTTGGCCTCTTAGTTATGGCAGATGCAACCCGTTTTCGATGAACTAGAGCTTGTTACTAGCGCCCGGATCACAAAACACGTTGAAATGGACCAAAATTTGGCACATGGGTGCTTGATGGCATGACAAATGACTTTAGGCCCGGGTCTTTCATGTGCAATCGCTCCAGCATCTTAGCCTCTTAGTTATGGTAGATGCAACCCGTTTTTGATGAACTAGAGCTTGTTAGTAGCGCCCGGATCACAAAACACATTGAAATGCTCCAAAATTTGGCACATGGGTGCATGATGGCATGACAGATGACTTTAGGCCTGGGTCTTTCATGTGCAATCACTCTAGCATCTTGACCTCTTAGTTATTGTAGATGCAACCCGTTTTCGATGAACTAGAGCTTGTTAGTAGCGCCCGGATCACAAAACCCATTGAAATGGACCAAAATTTGGCACATGGGTGCTTGATGGCATGACAAATGACTTAAGGCCCAGGTCTTTCATGTGCAATTGCTCCAGCATCTTGGCCTCTTAGTTATGGCAGATGCAACCCATTTTTGATGAACTAGAGCTTGTTACTAGCGCCCGGATCACAAAACATATTGAAATGGACCAAAATATGGCACATGGGTGCTTGATGGCATGACAAATGACTTTAGGCCTGGGTCTTTCATGTGCAATCGCTCCAGCATCTTGGCCTCTTAGTTATGGCTGATGCAACCCGTTTTTGATGAACTAAAGCTTGTTAGTAGCGCCCGGATCACAAAACACGTTGAAATGGTCCAAAATTTGGCACATGGGTGCATGATGGCATGACAAATGACTTTAGGCCCGGGTCTTTCATGTGCAATTGCTCCAGCATCTTGGCCTCTTAGTTATGGTAGATGCAACCCATTTTCAATAAACTAGAGCTTGTTACTAGCGCTCGGATCACAAAACACGTTGAAATGGACCCAAATTTGGCACATGGGTGCATGATAGCATGGCAAATGACTTTAGGCCTGAGTCTTTCATGTGCAATTGCTCCAGCATCTTGGCCTCTTAGTTATGGCAGATGCAACCCGTTTTCGATGAACTAGAACTTGTTAGTAGCGCCCGGATCACAAAACATGTTGAAATGGACCAAAATTTGGCACATGGGTGCTTGATGGCATGACAAATGACTTTAGACCTGGGTCTTTCATGTGCAATCGCTTCAGCATCTTGGCCTCTTAGTTATGGCAGATGCAACCCGTTTTCGATGAACTAGAACTTGTTAGTAGCGCCCGGATCACAAAACATGTTGAAATGGTCCAAAATTTGGCACATGGGTGCATGATGGCATGACAAATGACTTTAGGCCTGGGACTTTCATGTGCAATCACTCCAGCATCTTGTCCTCTTAGTTATGGCAGATACAACCCGTATTTGATGAACTAGAGCTTGTTACTAGCGCCGGATCACAAAACACGTTGAAATGGACCAAAATTGGCACATGGGTGCATGATAGCATGGCAAATGACTTTAGGCCCGGGTCTTTCATGTGCAATTGCTCCAGCATCTTGGCCTCTTAGTTATGGTAGATGCAACCCGTTTTCAATGAACTAGAGCTTGTTACTAGTGCCCGGATCACAAAACACATTGAAACGGACCAAAATTTGGCACATGGGTGCTTGATGGCATGACAAATGACTTTAGGACCAGGTCTTTCATGTGCAATCGCTCCAACATCTTGGCCTCTTAGTTATGGCAGATGCAACCCGTTTGCGATGAACTAGAGCTTGTTAGTAGCACCCGGATCACAAAACATGTTGAAATGGTCAAAAATTTGGCACATGGGTGCATGATGGTATGACAAATGACTTTAGGCGCGGGTCTTTCATGTGCAATTGCTCCAGCATCTTGGCCTCTTAGTTATGGCAGATGCAACCCATTTTCAATAAACTAGAGCTTGTTAATAGCGCCCAGATCACAAAACACATTGAAATGGACCAAAATTTGGGACATGGGTGCATGATAGCATGGCAAATGACTTTAGGCCTGATTCTTTCATGTGCAATCACTCCAGCATCTTGGCCTCTTAGTTATGGCAGATGCAACCCGTTTTCGATGAACTAGAGCTTGTTACTAGCGCCCGGATCACAAAACACGTTGAAATGGACCAAAATTTGGCACATGGGTGCTTGATGGCATGACAAATGACTTTAGGCCCGGGTCTTTCATGTGCAATCGCTCCAGCATCTTAGCCTCTTAGTTATGGTAGATGCAACCCGTTTTTGATGAACTAGAGCTTGTTAGTAGCGCCCGGATCACAAAACACATTGAAATGCTCCAAAATTTGGCACATGGGTGCATGATGGCATGACAAATGACTTTAGGCCCAGGTCTTTCATGTGCAATCGCTCCAGCATCTTGGCCTCTTAGTTATGGCAGATGCAACCCATTTTCGATGAACTAGAGCTTGTTACTAGCGCCGGATCACAAAACACATTGAAATGGATCCAAATTTGGTACATGGGTGCATGATAGCATGGCAAATGACTTTAGGCCCGGGTCTTTCATGTGCAATCGCTCCAGCATCTTGGCCTCTTAGTTATGGTAGATACAACCCGTTTTCAATGAACTAGAGCTTGTTACTAGCGCCCGGATCACAAAACACGTTGAAATGGACCAAAATTTGGCACATGGGTGCTTGATGGCATGAAAAATGACTTTAGGCCTAGGTCTTTCATGTGCAATCGCTCCAGCATCTTGGCCTCTTAGTTATGGCAGATGCAACCCATTTTTGATGAACTAGAGCTTGTTACTAGCGCCCGGATCACAAAACATGTTGAAATGGACCAAAATTTGGCACATGGGTGCTTGATGGCATGACAAATGACTTAAGGCCCAGGTCTTTCATGTGCAATTGCTCCAGCATCTTGGCCTCTTAGTTATGGCAGATGCAACCCATTTTTAATGAACTAGAGCTTGTTACTAGCGCCCGGATCACAAAACATGTTGAAATGGACCAAAATATGGCACATGGGTGCTTGATGGCATGACAAATGACTTTAGGCCTGGGTCTTTCATGTGCAATCGCTCCAGCATCTTGGCCTCTTAGTTATGGCAGATGCAACCCGTTTTTGATGAACTAGAGCTTGTTAGTAGCGCCCGGATCACAAAACACGTTGAAATGGTCCAAAATTTGGCACATGGGTGCATGATGGCATGACAAATGACTTTAGGCCCGGGTCTTTCATGTGCAATTGCTCCAGCATCTTGGCCTCTTAGTTATGGTAGATGCAACCCATTTTCAATAAACTAGAGCTTGTTACTAGCGCTCGGATCACAAAACACATTGAAATGGACCCAAATTTGGCACATGGGTGCATGATAGCATGGCAAATGACTTTAGGCCTGAGTCTTTCATGTGCAATTGCTCCAGCATCTTGGCCTGTTAGTTATGGCAGATGCAACCCGTTTTCGATGAACTAGAACTTGTTAGTAGCGCTCGGATCACAAAACATGTTGAAATGGACCCTAATTTGGCATATGGGTGCATGATGGCATGAAAAATGACTTTAGGCCCAGGTCTTTCATGTGCAATCGCTCCAGCATCTGGGCCTCTTAGTTATGGCAGATGCAACCCGTTTTGATGAACTAGAGCTTGTTACTAGCGCCTGGATCACAAAACACATTGAAATGGACCAAAATTTGGCACATGGGTGCATGATGGCATGACAGATGACTTTAGCCTGGGTCTTTCATGTGCAATCATTCTAGCATCTTGGCCTCTTAGTTATGGCAGATGCAACCCATTTTCGATGAACTAGAGCTTGTTAGTAGCGCCCGGATCACAAAACACGTTGAAATGGACCAAAATTTGGCACATGGGTGCTTGGTGGCATGACAAATGACTTTAGGCCCGGGTCTTTCATGAGCAATCGCTCCGGCATCTTGGCCTCTTAGTTATGGCAAATGCAACCTGCTTTCGATGAACTAGAGCTTGTTAGTAGCGCCCGGATCACAAAACACATTGAAATGGTCCAAAATTTCACACATGGGTGCATGATGGCATGAAAAATGACTTTAGGCCTGGTTCTTTCATGTGCAATTGCTCCAGCATCTTGGCCTCTTAGTTATGGCAGATGCAACCCATTTTCAATAAACTAGAGCTTGTTACTAGCACCCAGATCACAAAACACGTTGAAATGGACCCAAATTTGGCACATGGGTACATGATAGCATGGCAAATGACATTAGGCCTGGGTCTTTCATGTGCAATCACTCCAACATCTTGGCCTCTTATTTATGGCTGATGCAACCCATTTTCAATGAACTAGAGCTTATTACTAGCACCGGGATCACAAAACACATTGAAATGGACCAAAATTTGGCATATGGGTACATGATGGCATGAAAAATGACTTTAGGCCTAGGTCTTTCATGTGCAATCGCTCCAGCATCTGGGCCTCTTAGTTATGGCAGATGCAACCCGTTTTTGATGAACTAGAGCTTGTTACTAGCGCCCGGATCACAAAACACATTGAAATGGACCAAAATTTGGCACATGGGTGCATGATGGCATGACAGATGACTTTAGGCCTGGGTCTTTCATGTGCAATCACTCTAGCATCTTGACCTCTTAGTTATGGTAGATGCAACCCGTTTTCGATGAACTAGAGCTTGTTAGTAGCGCCCGGATCACAAAACCCATTGAAATGGACCAAAATTTGGCACATGGGTGCTTGATGGCATGACAAATGACTTAAGGCCCAGGTCTTTCATGTGCAATTGCTCCAGCATCTTGGCCTCTTAGTTATGGCAGATGCAACCCATTTTTGATGAACTAGAGCTTGTTACTAGCGCCCGGATCACAAAACATGTTGAAATGGACCAAAATATGGCACATGGGTGCTTGATGGCATGACAAATGACTTTAGGCCTGGGTCTTTCATGTGCAATCGCTCCAGCATCTTGGCCTCTTAGTTATGGCAGATGCAACCCGTTTTTGATGAACTAGAGCTTGTTAGTAGCGCCCGGATCACAAAACACGTTGAAATGGTCCAAAATTTGGCACATGGGTGCATGATGGCATGACAAATGACTTTAGGCCCGGGTCTTTCATGTGCAATTGCTCCAGCATCTTGGCCTCTTAGTTATGGTAGATGCAACCCATTTTCAATAAACTAGAGCTTGTTACTAGCGCTCGGATCACAAAACACGTTGAAATGGACCCAAATTTGGCACATGGGTGCATGATAGCATGGCAAATGACTTTAGGCCTGAGTCTTTCATGTGCAATTGCTCCAGCATCTTGGCCTCTTAGTTATGGCAGATGCAACCCGTTTTCGATGAACTAGAACTTGTTAGTAGCGCCCGGATCACAAAACATGTTGAAATGGACCAAAATTTGGCACATGGGTGCTTGATGGCATGACAAATGACTTTAGACCTAGGTCTTTCATGTGCAATCGCTTCAGCATCTTGGCCTCTTAGTTATGGCAGATGCAACCCGTTTTCGATAAACTAGAACTTGTTAGTAGCGCCCGGATCACAAAACATGTTGAAATGGTCCAAAATTTGGCACATGGGTGCATGATGGCATGACAAATGACTTTAGGCCCGGGTCTTTCATGTGCAATTGCTCCAGCATCTTGTCCTCTTAGTTATGGCAGATGTAACCCGTATTTGATGAACTAGAGCTTGTTACTAGCGCCGGATCACAAAACACGTTGAAATGGACCAAAATTGGCACATGGGTGCATGATAGCATGGCAAATGACTTTAGGCCCGGGTCTTTCATGTGCAATTGCTCCAGCATCTTGGCCTCTTAGTTATGGTAGATGCAACCCGTTTTCAATGAACTAGAGCTTGTTACTAGTGCTCGGATCACAAAACACATTGAAATGGACCAAAATTTGGCACATGGGTGCTTGATGGCATGACAAATGACTTTAGGACCAGGTCTTTCATGTGCAATCGCTCCAACATCTTGGCCTCTTAGTTATGGCAGATGCAACCCGTTTGCGATGAACTAGAGCTTGTTAGTAGCACCCAGATCACAAAACATGTTGAAATGGTCAAAAATTTGGCACATGGGTGCATGATGGCATGACAAATGACTTTAGGCCCGGGTCTTTCATGTGCAATTGCTCCAGCATCTTGGCCTCTTAGTTATGGCAGATGCAACCCATTTTCAATAAACTAGAGCTTGTTAATAGCGCCCAGATCACAAAACACATTGAAATGGACCCAAATTTGGCACATGAGTGCATGATAGCATGGCAAATGACTTTAGGCCTGATTCTTTCATGTGCAATCGCTCCAGCATCTTGGCCTCTTAGTTATGGCAGATGCAACCCGTTTTCGATGAACTAGAGCTTGTTACTAGCGCCCGGATCACAAAACACGTTGAAATGGACCAAAATTTGGCACATGGGTGCTTGATGGCATGACAAATGACTTTAGGCCCGGGTCTTTCATGTGCAATCACTCCAGCATCTTGGCCTATTAGTTATGGTAGATGCAACCCATTTTCGATGAACTAGAGCTTGTTAGTAGCGCCCGGATCACAAAACACATTGAAATGGTCCAAAATTTGGCACATGGGTGCATGATGGCATGACAAATGACTTTAGGCCCAGGTCTTTCATGTGCAATCGCTCCAGCATCTTGGCCTCTTAGTTATGGCAGATGCAACCCATTTTTGATGAACTAGAGCTTGTTACTAGCGCCCGGATCACAAAACATGTTGAAATGGACCAAAATTTGGCACATGGGTGCTTGATGGCATGACAAATGACTTAAGGCCCAGGTCTTTCATGTGCAATTGCTCCAGCATCTTGGCCTCTTAGTTATGGCAGATGCAACCCATTTTTAATGAACTAGAGCTTGTTACTAGCGCCCGGATCACAAAACATGTTGAAATGGACCAAAATATGGCACATGGGTGCTTGATGGCATGACAAATGACTTTAGGCCTGGGTCTTTCATGTGCAATCGCTCCAGCATCTTGGCCTCTTAGTTATGGCAGATGCAACCCGTTTTTGATGAACTAGAGCTTGTTAGTAGCGCCCGGATCACAAAACACGTTGAAATGGTCCAAAATTTGGCACATGGGTGCATGATGGCATGACAAATGACTTTAGGCCCGGGTCTTTCATGTGCAATTGCTCCAGCATCTTGGCCTCTTAGTTATGGTAGATGCAACCCATTTTCAATAAACTAGAGCTTGTTACTAGCGCTCGGATCACAAAACACATTGAAATGGACCCAAATTTGGCACATGGGTGCATGATAGCATGGCAAATGACTTTAGGCCTGAGTCTTTCATGTGCAATTGCTCCAGCATCTTGGCCTATTAGTTATGGCAGATGCAACCCGTTTTCGATGAACTAGAACTTGTTAGTAGCGCTCGGATCACAAAACATGTTGAAATGGACCCTAATTTGGCATATGGGTGCATGATGGCATGAAAAATGACTTTAGGCCCAGGTCTTTCATGTGCAATCGCTCCAGCATCTGGGCCTCTTAGTTATGGCAGATGCAACCCGTTTTGATGAACTAGAGCTTGTTACTAGCGCCTGGATCACAAAACACATTGAAATGGACCAAAATTTGGCACATGGGTGCATGATGGCATGACAGATGACTTTAGCCTGGGTCTTTCATGTGCAATCATTCTAGCATCTTGGCCTCTTAGTTATGGCAGATGCAACCCATTTTCGATGAACTAGAGCTTGTTAGTAGCGCCCGGATCACAAAACACGTTGAAATGGACCAAAATTTGGCACATGGGTGCTTGGTGGCATGACAAATGACTTTAGGCCCGGGTCTTTCATGAGCAATCGCTCCGGCATCTTGGCCTCTTAGTTATGGCAAATGCAACCTGCTTTCGATGAACTAGAGCTTGTTAGTAGCGCCCGGATCACAAAACACATTGAAATGGTCCAAAATTTCACACATGGGTGCATGATGGCATGAAAAATGACTTTAGGCCTGGTTCTTTCATGTGCAATTGCTCCAGCATCTTGGCCTCTTAGTTATGGCAGATGCAACCCATTTTCAATAAACTAGAGCTTGTTACTAGCACCCAGATCACAAAACACGTTGAAATGGACCCAAATTTGGCACATGGGTACATGATAGCATGGCAAATGACATTAGGCCCGGGTCTTTCATGTGCAATCACTCCAACATCTTGGCCTCTTATTTATGGCTGATGCAACCCATTTTCAATGAACTAGAGCTTATTACTAGCACCGGGATCACAAAACACATTGAAATGGACCAAAATTTGGCATATGGGTGCATGATGGCATGAAAAATGACTTTAGGCCTAGGTCTTTCATGTGCAATCGCTCCAGCATCTGGGCCTCTTAGTTATGGCAGATGCAACCCGTTTTTGATGAACTAGAGCTTGTTACTAGCGCCCGGATCACAAAACACATTGAAATGGACCAAAATTTGGCACATGGGTGCATGATGGCATGACAGATGACTTTAGGCCTGGGTCTTTCATGTGCAATCACTCTAGCATCTTGACCTCTTAGTTATGGTAGATGCAACCCGTTTTCGATGAACTAGAGCTTGTTAGTAGCGCCCGGATCACAAAACCCATTGAAATGGACCAAAATTTGGCACATGGGTGCTTGATGGCATGACAAATGACTTAAGGCCCAGGTCTTTCATGTGCAATTGCTCCAGCATCTTGGCCTCTTAGTTATGGCAGATGCAACCCATTTTTGATGAACTAGAGCTTGTTACTAGCGCCCGGATCACAAAACATGTTGAAATGGACCAAAATATGGCACATGGGTGCTTGATGGCATGACAAATGACTTTAGGCCTGGGTCTTTCATGTGCAATCGCTCCAGCATCTTGGCCTCTTAGTTATGGCAGATGCAACCCGTTTTTGATGAACTAGAGCTTGTTAGTAGCGCCCGGATCACAAAACACGTTGAAATGGTCCAAAATTTGGCACATGGGTGCATGATGGCATGACAAATGACTTTAGGCCCGGGTCTTTCATGTGCAATTGCTCCAGCATCTTGGCCTCTTAGTTATGGTAGATGCAACCCATTTTCAATAAACTAGAGCTTGTTACTAGCGCTCGGATCACAAAACACGTTGAAATGGACCCAAATTTGGCACATGGGTGCATGATAGCATGGCAAATGACTTTAGGCCTGAGTCTTTCATGTGCAATTGCTCCAGCATCTTGGCCTCTTAGTTATGGCAGATGCAACCCGTTTTCGATGAACTAGAACTTGTTAGTAGCGCCCGGATCACAAAACATGTTGAAATGGACCAAACTTTGGCACATGGGTGCTTGATGGCATGACAAATGACTTTAGGCCTGGGTATTTCATGTGCAATCACTTCAGCATCTTGGCCTCTTAGTTATGGCAGATGCAACCCGTTTTCGATAAACTAGAACTTGTTAGTAGCGCCCGGATCACAAAACATGTTGAAATGGTCCAAAATTTGGCACATGGGTGCATGATGGCATGACAAATGACTTTAGGCCCGGGTCTTTCATGTGCAATTGCTCCAGCATCTTGTCCTCTTAGTTATGGCAGATGTAACCCGTATTTGATGAACTAGAGCTTGTTACTAGCGCCGGATCACAAAACACGTTGAAATGGACCAAAATTGGCACATGGGTGCATGATAGCATGGCAAATGACTTTAGGCCCGGGTCTTTCATGTGCAATTGCTCCAGCATCTTGGCCTCTTAGTTATGGTAGATGCAACCCGTTTTCAATGAACTAGAGCTTGTTACTAGTGCTCGGATCACAAAACACATTGAAATGGACCAAAATTTGGCACATGGGTGCTTGATGGCATGACAAATGACTTTAGGACCAGGTCTTTCATGTGCAATCGCTCCAACATCTTGGCCTCTTAGTTATGGCAGATGCAACCCGTTTGCGATGAACTAGAGCTTGTTAGTAGCACCCAGATCACAAAACATGTTGAAATGGTCAAAAATTTGGCACATGGGTGCATGATGGCATGACAAATGACTTTAGGCCCGGGTCTTTCATGTGCAATTGCTCCAGCATCTTGGCCTCTTAGTTATGGCAGATGCAACCCATTTTCAATAAACTAGAGCTTGTTAATAGCGCCCAGATCACAAAACACATTGAAATGGACCCAAATTTGGCACATGAGTGCATGATAGCATGGCAAATGACTTTAGGCCTGATTCTTTCATGTGCAATCGCTCCAGCATCTTGGCCTCTTAGTTATGGCAGATGCAACCCGTTTTCGATGAACTAGAGCTTGTTACTAGCGCCCGGATCACAAAACACGTTGAAATGGACCAAAATTTGGCACATGGGTGCTTGATGGCATGACAAATGACTTTAGGCCCGGGTCTTTCATGTGCAATCACTCCAGCATCTTGGCCTATTAGTTATGGTAGATGCAACCCATTTTCGATGAACTAGAGCTTGTTAGTAGCGCCCGGATCACAAAACACATTGAAATGGTCCAAAATTTGGCACATGGGTGCATGATGGCATGACAAATGACTTTAGGCCCAGGTCTTTCATGTGCAATCGCTCCAGCATCTTGGCCTCTTAGTTATGGCAGATGCAACCCATTTTTGATGAACTAGAGCTT
Source organism: Dactylis glomerata (assembly GCA_007115705.1). Lineage (NCBI taxonomy): Eukaryota > Viridiplantae > Streptophyta > Magnoliopsida > Poales > Poaceae > Dactylis > Dactylis glomerata. The sequence continues at coordinate 67,556 of QXEO01001114.1, forward strand.
GTTACTAGCGCCGGATCACAAAACACATTGAAATGGACCCAAATTTGGCACATGGGTGCATGATAGCATGGCAAATGAATTTAGGCCCGGGTCTTTCATGTGCAATCGCTCTAGCATCTTGGCCTCTTAGTTATGGTAGATACAACCCGTTTTCAATGAACTAGAGCTTGTTACTAGCGCCCGGATCACAAAACACGTTGAAATGGACCAAAATTTGGCACATGGGTGCTTGATGGCATGAAAAATGACTTTAGGCCTAGGTCTTTCATGTGCAATCGCTCCAGCATCTTGGTCTCTTAGTTATGGCAGATGTAACCTATTTTCGATGAACTAGAGCTTGTTGCTAGCGCCCGGATCACAAAACACATTGAAATGGACCAAAATTTAGCACATGGGTACATGATGGCATGGAAAATGACATTAGGCCTGGGTCTTTCATGTGCAATCACTCTAGCATCTTGGCCTCTTAGTTATGGCTAATGCAACCCATTTTCAATGAACTAGAGCTTATTACTAGCACCGGGATCACAAAACACATTGAAATGGACCAAAATTTGGCATATGGGTGCATGATGGCATGAAAAATGACTTTAGGCCCAGGTCTTTCATGTGCAATCGCTCCAGCATCTGGGCCTCTTAGTTATGGCAGATGCAACCCGTTTTTGAGAAACTAGAGCTTGTTACTAGTGCCCGCATCACAAAACACATTGAAATGGACCAAAATTTGGCACATGGGTGCATGATGGCATGACAGATGACTTTAGGCCTGGGTCTTTCATGTGCAATCACTCTAGCATCTTGGCCTCTTAGTTATGGCAGATGCAACCCATTTTCGACGAACTAGAGCTTGTTAGTAGCGCCCGGATCACAAAACACGTTGAAATGGACCAAAATTTGGCACATGGATGCTTGATGGCATGACAAATGACTTTAGGCCCGGGTCTTTCATGTGCAATCACTCCAGCATCTTGGCCTCTTAGTTATGGCAAATGCAACCTGTTTTCGATGAACTAGAGCTTGTTAGTAGCGCCCGGATCACAAAACACATTGAAATGGTCCAAAATTTCGCACATGGGTGCATGATGGCATGAAAAATGACTTTAGGCCCGGGTCTTTCATGTGCAATTGCTCCAGCATCTTGCCCTCTTAGTTATGGCAGATGCAACCCATTTTCAATAAACTAGAGCTTGTTACTAGCGCCCGGATCACAAAACACGTTGAAATGGACCAAAATTTGGCACATGGGTACATGATAGCATGGCAAATGACTTTAGGCCTGAGTCTTTCATGTGCAATCACTCCAGCATCTTGGCCTCTTAGTTATGGCAGATGCAACCCGTTTCGGATGAACTAGAGCTTGTTACTAGCGCCCGGATCACAAAACACGTTGAAATGGACCAAAATTTGGCACATGGGTGCTTGATAGCATGACAAATGACTTTAGGCCTGGGTCTTTCATGTGCAATAGCTCCAGCATCTTGGCCTCTTAGTTATGGAAGATGCAACCCGTTTTCGATGAACTAGAGCTTGTTACTGGCGCCCAGATCACAAAACACGTTGAAATGGACCAAAATTTGGCACATGGGTGCTTGATGGCATGACAAATGACTTTAGGCCCGGGTCTTTCATGTGCAATCGCTCCAGCATCTTGGCCTCTTAGTTATGGTAGATGCAACCTGTTTTCGATGAACTAGAGCTTGTTAGTAGCGCCCGGATCACAAAACACATTGAAATGGTCCAAAATTTGGCACATGGGTGCATGATGGCATGAAAAATGACTTTAGGCCCGGTTTTTTCATGTGCAATTGCTCCAGCATCTTGGCCTCTTAGTTATGGTAGATGCAACCCATTTTCAATAAACTAGAGCTTGTTACTAGCGCCCGAATCACAAAACATGTTGAAATGGACCCAAATTTGGCACATGGGTACATGGTAGCATGGCAAATGACTTTAGGCCTGAGTCTTTCATGTGCAATTGTTCTAGCATCTTGGCCTCTTAGTTATGGCAGATGCAAGCCATTTTCGATGAACTAGGGCTTGTTACTAGCGCCCGAATCACAAAACACGTTGAATTAGACCAACATTTGGCACATGGGTGCTTGATGGCATGACAAATGACTTTAGGCCCAGGTCTTTCATGTGCAATCGCTCCAGCATCTTGGCCTCTTAGTTATGGCAGATGCAACCCGTTTTTGATGAACTAGAGCTTGTTAGTAGCGCTCGAATCACAAAACACATTGAAATGGTCCAAAATTTGGCACATGTCATCGTGGTGAAACAACATATGCCATAGGATGGCTTAAATGGGGGCCGAACTGGATGCTGGAGGATTCGAGAGAGGGGAACGAGCTAAAAAGCACAACAGGAAGAAACACAGATCTACCCAGGTTCGGGGCTCTCGTAAGGAGATAACACCCCTACTCCTGCTCTACTGGTTGTATATTTGAATCGATGGAGTACACAACAATGGTGCTTCCAAGCTCTCTGCTAGAGAAGGAAGACGAACTGCTAAGAGTAGGAACACAGAGTCACCAACCCTTTGCTAGGGCTCCCTATGCCACCTTATATAGTGGTGGCCAGGGTTACAACGGTCACAAGAGACCAGTAGACACGGGCTACACTCCAAATAGGACTTGCTGACGAAGGCAACGACCCTTGACTTCCTCCCTGATTGCTCTCGATGGGACTTCATATCCCTGTACCTTGTACCTCTTGAACTGTGACCTTACCACTCTGAGGTAAGCTTGTACTTGTGCACAGTGAGGGTAGGTAACCTCCACTGTGCACCCTGCCATCATACTCTGCTACCATGCTTGGATGTTTTCTTCCTTGATTGTAGGGATGTGACATATTAGCTGACTTCTGTATTCCGGATATGACCGTTGGCCATACCCCGGACCTATATGCCGGACCAACGACCTACGAGGGTCGGGTAATCTGGCCTCCCCTGCTCCTGCACAACACACCAGATGGTTAGGCCGGCATATCTAAGTATATGCCGGCACACCTATATTAGTATTCCGGCTATACCGGCATACATAAGCATCAGCCGGGATATGCATATACCCCGGCCCAGCCTATGCCCTTATATCCCGGCCAGACCCTTTCTTGGTCAACCCGGCATAAGTCAACCATAGTCCTTGTATCTTTCTAGCCTCTTGACCCTACCGGGGGTCATCCCCCCGACACTAGTCCCCGAAGCTGCCGAGGTTCCCCAGTCATAACTGTGGAGCCTTGACAGGTTCAACATATCTTCCTTTCATTATACTCCGGTTCTCTGGTATATCCCGTCGATCGGATTATATGCCGGGACATCCGCACATATCCCGGCCACTGTTCCTTCTCCAAATGTTATTCCGGCCAGTCCCGAGGGTATTCCGGACGGAACATATACATCGGGCAATTATTCCGACATATAGACAAGTCTTCCTCGAGAAGCCACGCCTGACTGTTTGCATCGAAACTTGCAACTGCCCTGTCATCTCGAACGGTCACATGATGTGACGGTTCACAGCGCAGTTACTCCTTGCCATCATTGCGTGATGGCACGGTTACAGGAACTGCCGCCCCACTCCGTGCCGCCACGTGGCGACTTACGGCAGAAACGGTCGTGGTAGTGGAACACTCCCCACGACCCCCACGACCGGCCTCCTCGGTATAAATACGGGGTGGGGGTAACTTATTCTTTTTACCCCACACAGTCTTCGTCTTCCTCAGATCCTCTGCCCCTTGCGCTTCGCCACCAGACCAAGAAACCGAGAAGGGAAGCCGCCGCCGTCGCCCACCTGCACGCCGGCGCCTCTGCTTCCCGACGTCCGGCGTCATCATCGACGACGCCGCCGCTCCTCTCTGTGACATTGCTGAGAGATCGGATCTTCCTCCGCACGCTCGCCGCCGTTCCACCGCCGCCGGCCAAGCTTCGGTAAGCTTCTCTTTCTCTGTTCTTGCTCTTCATCCCTCCTGCCTCTTACCACGATAGCCCTGCTAGCTTGAATCTGCGGTAGCTTCATTGCTTGATGTCTCTTTGACTTGATTTAGCATTGCCAGTGATATCTCTTTGGAGTACACCACTGTTCTTCCGTGGGAATTATATCCACGTTTATTTCCGGTTTTAACTGCCTCGGTAGATCTTCTGTTTCTGCTAACATTGGTGAGAGCGGTATGCCGGAGAGACTAACCTCCCTCTTTTCTCCGGCCTTGATAGGAATAACATCACGGGACTCCGGCTATCACGCCTTGTACCGGCCATCCCGATGGCTTCATCGAGCATGATAGGTACCTCGGCCTCGGAGGAAGATAACTCAGCCCGGGTCCAAGGACGCTCCGGCTGGGAGGGGTCGGAGGTCACCCCGGCCGACATATCCTGGGTCACCTCCACCAGGAGAGTCCCGGAGGGCGTAGCATGCCGGCTACCGGTGGGAGAAACTGTGCCGGCACCTGAACCCGGCGAACGTGTCGTCTTCATCGCCCACTTCGAATGGGGCTTCGGCCTGCCGGTATCGGACTTCTTCCGGGACTTCCTCAACACCTATGATCTACAACCTCATCATATCCCGGCCAATGCCGTGATGATCCTCTCAGCCTTCGCTGCCTTTTGCGAGGGCTATGCCGGCATCGAGCCCCTTACCCAAGGCTGGGCGAAATACTTCCAACTGCGGAAGCAAGTCGTCCAGGAGCCGCCCCGGAGCAAGGATGACCCGCCGGAGACAGCCCAGGAGAAGAAGGACCGGCCCATGACCCTTTGCGGCGCGGCCACCATCATGTCCCGGAAGGGCTCGGACTTCCCGAAGGTGGAACTCCTCGAGTCTTGCAAGAAGTGGCAGAAGAGCTTCTTCTACGTCAAGAACACCACCGACATGGATCTGCTCAACCTGCCGCCATTTGTGGACGAGCCACCTTTGGCTATGACGAATTGGACCTATAATCCGAAGAACTCGGTGATGCCGGTGAATGCTCTCCACCGGGTTAAGGGCGAGCTCCGGGATGCCGGCCTTACACCTCAAGACTTAGTGGCATGCTATATTAGCCGGCGCGTCTCTCCTTTGCAGCGCCGGTCGCACAAGATCTGCCAGATGAGCGGGCCCATGGACCCCACCCGGCATTCCACACATGAGCTGACTCCGGCCGACATTCTGCGGCGGATCAAGGACGTCTGCAAGTCCTCCCAGGCCACCTTTGCCTGGGGACTTGAACCATACAGCCGGGACCGTCCTGCCCCGACGGTAAATCCTCTTGTCCGATACATAAACTCTATGTCCAGCACATAGATACTTAAGCCGACACATGTCTATTTACCGACACATATCCTGATTGGCCCGAGATATTGCTACTTGTCGCCATATTTATAATGCATACAAGACTCCGACATACTTATTCCACCGGCATATTTCCTGCTTCTGACCTTTTTACTTTGCATTATGCAGAAGTTCAGCTTCAGAGTATGGAGAACTCCCGGATCAAGATCGCGGCAGACCGCACTGTTGCGGATGCTGAAGATCCGGATCACTGGGATAAGCTACCCAGGAGCACCCATGCTGTAGCTGCCATGGGTAAGGGCTCTTCATCCCGGCATTTCTCTCAAGACCGGAGTGACGATGACTCCAATGAAGACTGCCAGACATTTATCTGCCCGACACCTCTTGCTTATGCTTTTCCAGAAACACCTATTGCTTATGAGTTTCCAATGCCGTCCTCAGCTATTCCGGATGACATGGTTGTCGATGCCGCGCCTCTGAACCAGGGACCTCCTTCCACCGGCGGACGTACCGGCCGGAAGCGAGGTGTGAAGCCCCAGCCCGACACACCTCAGAAGCCGAAGAGGCAGAAGGTCGGCGTGCCCATACTGAAGAAACAGAGACCTGTCGCCGCGGGGTAAGTTCCTTCTCCTTATTTCATTTCCGACATATCTCTTGCCCTGATTACTAACTTGGTGTTTTCTCTCTTTCAGGGCTCCTCTTGCGCCGGAACAAGCTTCTGGCTCGAGTGGCGGCCCCAAGATCACTAAGCCGGCAGAGACTGCCACCTCCGACATTCCCTCAGCTAGTCATATGACCTCCCCGGCGCCGGCATCTTCGCCTGCGCCCGAGAAGACCACCTCCCCGGCGAAGGATGTTCCTCCGCCGGAACAAGATATCTCTGCCCCCGACGTCCACATGGACTTGGGGGCTCAACAGGAACCCTCGGCTCCTGATGTCCACATGGACACAGGAGCCCACCAAGAAGCACCAGACTCCGGCGCGCCCACCAGCGACGCCGGCACAACTGAAGACGCCGGCGCAAGCAACAAGAGCACCGGCACAGACATCAAGGGCAAATGCCCTTTAGTGCCGGAAGTCCGGACTATTCCGGATCCTGCTCCTGCTGGCCAAGATGCATCGGCCGCGCCGGAACAGCCCGTGCCCAAAACTCCTTCTGTTGAAAAGACTCCTGCACCGGCCAAGACCTCGGCGCCAGCCAAGACCTCTGCCCCGGCCAAGTACGGCACATTGAAGATTCAGCCGACCAAGTCCGGCACTCCATCCGCCGCCACAGCTCCTTCTAAGGCAGCGCCCCGGACCAGCTCTGCTCTGGCCCTACATCTTGGCAGGGCAGCAACCCGGCCTGGCTACCGGCGCAACTTTTTCGACATGCTGGAACTTGAGGGCCGTGTCCCCCTGGGGACGAAGAGTGACCAAAGCCTCGGGTCTCTCAAGGAGCACTGTGTCAGGTGGAACGATGCTGGCGACATGGACACAGCGGACTCCAAGAGCAAGAAGATGGCCGAAGCCGCGGCCACTGGCAATCCAGCAGATATTCTAGCCGCGAAGCCCCTACCGATCGCCTGCGAGCTGCTCAGCCTCCAGCAGAGACTTCACCGATTAGCCGATGCCACCAACGTAAGTCCTTTCTTCCTATACACATATCCCCAGTCCCCGAAAATGTCGGCTGTCCAGGATACGGATATCCAGGATTTTCTCATAGTCTTTTAGTTAGCTTCTTTTGAATTATCTGCCGACACATGAGCTCAATCCGAGCTTCAAATCCTAGTCACCGAGAGCCGGGATAGGTGCGCAGCACCTGTGCCGGGTCTCTAACAGTTTCACATCTCAATTATTTTTCAAATCCTCTTGACCGAGATATAAGCTCGATTCGAGCTTCAAATCCTAGTCACCGAGAGCCGGGATAGGTGCGCAGCACCTGTGCCGGGTCTTCAAAAGAATGGTCACTTGATAGAATCTTCAACTTAATTATCATGCCAAATTTCTCTGCTGACATTTCAAATCCCGACACTTTTGCAGCGCATGAACAACACCCGGGCCGACATGTTTCATGACTTGGTATGCGAGCATCGGAAGTTATCCGACAAGCATAGCAAGCTTCAGCTGGAGCTGTCCAAGAAAGGTAATCCTCTCCGATATACCGCTATATGCCGGACACCCTTCCTCCTCTTTGCCGGCACACCTTAATATGCCGACACATAACCTTTTTCCGTCATTCCGCAGCTGGTGCAGAAGCCCAAGTCACCGAGCTTGTCAAGAGAGTGAAGGAGCTGACAGGTATGCCGGATCCTCTTAATCTTCAACTAATCCTTCTGTACTTCAAATCCTTTAATCTTTTCACTGTTTTCTTTCTTCAAATCCTTGTTTTGATTTCAAATCTTTTCAGACGAGAAAGCTGCACTGGAGGCACGCCACCAGGACTGTGTGTCCTCAGTGGATGTGGCCAAGCAACTGGACGACCGGGATGCCGGTCACAAGGCCGAGGTAGAGCAGCTAAAGGGCTGGATCACCGAGCTTCTGGACGAGAAGGAACAGAGGGAGGGCCAACTGAAGAAAACCCAGGACTTGCTCGTTGCTTCCGAGACTGATGCCTCCACTGCCCATGCCGAACTGTCCAGCCTGAAGGAGCAGGCGACCAAATGGGAGGTTACAGTCGCCCAGCTTAATGCCGACCTTGCCAGTAAGCTTCAAATCCTTCTTCCTTATCCTGCCCGACATATCATGTTCTCTTCCGACATACTCTCTATGCCGACATTTTCTCCTTTTGCTAACACCATTTATTTTTCTCAGACATGTTCCCCGCTTCCGTCGAAGACGTTGAGAGGGCTCTGCAGTTGGATCGAGAGAACCGGGGTGTTCCGGTTGACTCGGCCAACTGGGACATGTCGGAGCAGCTGCTGGCTCTGCAATCCCGGAAGAACGCCATGACGCTCTACACCGAAGAACTCTTCTATGGCGCCCAGGAGGCATTCTCTGCCCTCTGGCCGGGACAAAGGACTCCCACTGATCCTGTCGACCTCGGCAACGACTTGCAGCTCGCCAAGGTTCGCCTCCGGGAATGGCGAGATTCCGGCGCGAGGGTTGGAGCCGACGAAGCCCTCAGCTACTTCTTGTCCTGGTACGAAAAGGCTGACTTGGAGACTTTGCGCACTGTGCGCGAAGGATCCATCTGGACCACGGATCCGGAATATATCTGCCGGCGGCGGGAGTTGGCCCACAGCTATGTGGACTATGCTGACACCGACGCCTTTGTTCGCGACATCCGCGAGCCGGAGAAGAAGGACGATGCCGGGGCATCTGCCGCTGCCGAGGGCTCCGACTCCAGCCAAGATGAAGATGAAGCTGAAGAGGCCGACACTGATGCCCTAGAACAAGCATCTGCCCCGGGCGGAGCTGATGGCTCCATTCCATCTGCTGGGTCCGGCACACCTAAAGCCGACACTTCCACTGCTACCGCTCCTCCTGCCGGCGGCTCTGCTTCTGCCACTGCTCCTTGACTTTGCAGCACAAAAACTTTAAGTTTTATCAGATCCCCAGTATGCCGGGTGCAGTTGTAAAGATATACGTTTAATTTCCTTTGGTTTGCTACCTGAACAAGTTTTATCTCGGTTTGCTTGTTATTAATGCCGGATCATCTTTGGCTAAGTCACCGAGTTTGTTTTCCTGTTTCCCCAACTTCACAACCTTGGCTACTTGTCTACCTTATTTGGCTTTCGACATATGAGTCTTAAGGTTGCTTCATTGAACATACAGTACTTTAACTTTGAAACTTAGACTTCAAATCATCCGACACTTCAAATTTTAACTTTAGCTTTAACAAAAATGTCGGTTCGCTTGCTTTACACTTCCTTAGCCGTTTTCCATGTGTGGACAATCTCCGGCATCTACTCTTGCTAGCCATGAAGCCGGGTTTCGGACAGCAGCTAAGTCGAAGAGTGGCCTTTGGTGCCGACACATTACTAGGCCGACATAGGAAACATTCGAAACAGGCCAGCCGGCATATAACAAAAGAACTATAAATAAACAACAGTATAACTCGGAGGCAGTGCCCGCTTTTCGGGATGCCGGCACTTCATTCATTAGACTTGTGCCGGCATGGAAGCGCCGGCATACCAAACAAAAATATGGAAATACATACGTTGCTGCTCAGGAGTAAAATGGGCGGAGTAGAGCTATGTTCCATGGCCTCTTGGTTTCTTCTCCGGACCTGTCCGCCTTATCCTTCTTGGGGTCCTGCGCATCTATAAGATAGTAGGCATCATTGTGCAGAGCTCTGCTCACAATGAATGGCCCCTCCCATGGAGGAGTTAACTTATGCCGGCCTTCTGTTCCTTGCTTTAGCCGGAGTCCTAGATCTCCCTCTTGAAATCTCCTTGGATTTACCTTCTGCGCATGATAGCGTCTGAGGTTCTGCTGATATACTGCTGTTCTTGACAGAGTTATTTCTCTTGCTTCCTCTAGCAGATCCACATCATTTTCCCTGGCTTCTTTAGCCTCTTCCTTAGTATATAGCACTACTCTTGGTGCATCATGTATTACATCTGTTGGAAGCACAGCTTCTGCTCCATACACTAGGAAAAATGGTGTGTAGCTTGTTGACCTATTTGGAGTTGTCCTTAAACTCCAAAGCACTGCCGGCAATTCATCTAGCCAACATCCCGGCGTTTTCTCTAGTGGCTCTATCAGCCGGGGTTTTATGCCGGATAACACTAGCCCATTTGATCTCTCTACTTGGCCACTGGTACAAGGGTGAGCGACCGACGCAATGTCCAGCCGGATTCCCACCTCCTCACAAAATCTAGCAAATGGCCCTTGGGCAAAGTTCGACCCATTGTCAGTGATGATGCCATGAGGGACACCATACCTCAAGATTATATCTTTTAAGAATTTCACTGCTGTGTGACCATCACACTTGCTTATGGGCTTCACCTCAATCCATTTGGTGAACTTGTCCACCATGACCAGGATATGGGTCATTTTTCCTCTGGCCGGCTTAAAAGCCCCGACCATATCCAGGCCCCAGACAGCAAAGGGCCAGGTTATCGGGATAGTCTTCAATGCAGATGCCGGCTGATGAATCTGGTGGGCATATCTCTGACACCCATTGCATTTCCGGACCAAGTCCTCTGCTTCTTGTAGCGCCGTCGGCCAATAGAACCCATGCCGGAATACCTTTGCCACCAATGCCCTGGATGAAGCATGGTGACCACACTCCCCCTGATGAATTTCCCGGAGCATCTCTAGACCTTCCGCAGATTCGACACATCTCTGCAATACTCCAGTGGCACTCCTCTTGTATATCTCCTTGTTTATGATGGTATACGCTTTGGATCTCCTTATAACCCGGCGGGCCTCGGTTTCATCCGCCGGCACTTGGCCATCCACCATGAAGTTCATGATAGGACATGCCCATGAGGGCACTTCCCTGACAGTGAACACTGCCTAATCTATCTCCATCATTTCGACCGACACATAATCGATCTCCATGGACTGCGAAGTCCCCGGGACTGAAGGGTCAGTCCCCGGGTATGCCGGAGCAGTCCCCAGGTATACCGGCACAACCTCTTGGTACATTTTACCCTTGCCCTTAGTTTTGCTCCAGAATACTGTACTCACAGCATATGCCGGCGCAGTCCCCGAGACTGAGGAAACAGTCCCCGGGTTATCTGACCTGGTTCCGGCATCTATCTCCATCGGAACTGCACTTTCTGGACTTGGCGGGACATAAATGGAAGATGACTCCAGCGAGGGCTTGATCGTTGGCTTCCTCAGATGCTCCAACGAAATGCCGGGTGGGATTGAGTCTCTGGAAGATCCCAGCTTGGACAATGCATCGGCTGCATCGTTCTGAGCCCGGAGAACCTGCCGGAACTCACAACCTTCGAAATAACCGCTCAACTGCTGCACCAGGAAACGATAGGATCCCATGTTTGCATCATGAGCATCCCATATGCCGGAACATTGCTGAATCACCAAGTCAGAATCACCGAAACACATAATCCGGCGAATTCCTATGTCCTTAGACACCTTCAGTCCATGCACAAGTGCCTCATATTCCGCCACATTATTTGATGCTGCAAAATGAATCTGCAGGACATATCTCAATTGGTCATTTTTCGGCGAACTGAGAACTATGCCGGCACCCAAGCCATGGATTGTCTTGGACCCATTGAAATGCATCCTCCAATAATTTGCATCTGGCAATGGCGGCTCATACTGTATCTCGGCCCAGTCAATAAAGAAATCAGCCAACACCTGGGACTTGATTGTATCCCTCTTATCATACTGTGGTGTATATGGTGAAAGCTCTATTGCCCACTTTGCTATCCTGCCGCTGGCATCTTTGTTACTTATGATTTCCGAGATAGGGGCCTCGGCCACTACCCGGATTGGATGCTCTTGGAAATAATGCTTGAGCTTCTTGGCCGCCATATATACACCATAAGTCATCTTCTGATAGTGGGGGTAGTTTTGCTTTGAGGTGGAGAGGACTTCACTCAGATAATATACCGGCCACTGCACGGTTTTGCCTCCCTCCTCTCGCTCCACTACTACCACTGCACTGACAACCCTGTTGGTTGCCGCTATATAGAGCAACATTGGCTCCCGGGGCATTGGAGATGCTAATACCGGCGCTGTTGACAACATCTGCTTTAATTCCTTGAAAGCTGCGTCTGCTTGCGTTGTCCAGACAAACGTGTCGGACTTCTTCATCAGCTGATATAACGGCAGAGCTTTCTCTCCCAGCCGGCTTATGAAACGACTCAGGGATGCAAGGCACCCAGTGAATTTATGTACTTCCCTTAAATCTGTCGGCGGCTTCATCCTCTCTATGGCACGAATCTTGCCGGGATTTACCTCAATACCCCGGCTGGAGACAAGGAAGCCGAGCAACTTGCCCGCCGGCACACCGAAGGTACATTTAGCCGGATTTAGCTTCATCCAGAATCTCCTCAGGTTCCCAAAGGTTTCCCGGAGGTCATCTATGAGAGTCTTACTCTCCTTGGTCTTTATGACGATATCGTCGACATATACCTGTACATTTTTGTCTATCTGATCATGCAAACATTTTTGCATACACCTCTGGTAAGTTGCGCCGGCATTTCTTAAACCGAACGGCATAGTGAGATAGCAATAAGCCCCGTACGGGGTAATAAAGGATGTCTTTATTTGATCCGGCTCATACAATGTCGGGGGGATGACCCCCGGTAGGGTCAAGAGACTAGAAGGATACAAGGGTTATGGTTGACTTTGTGCTGGTTGACCAAGGAAGGGCCTGGCCGGAATATAAGGGCATAGGCAGGGCCGGGGTATATGCATATCCCGGCTGATACTTGGATATGTCGGATTAACCGGAATACTGACTGAGGAGTGCCGGCATATACTCAGATATGCCGGCCTATCTATTTTGATGTGTTGTGCAGGAACAGGGAGGCCGGATTACCTGACCTCATGGGTCGTTGGTCCGGCATATGTGTCCAGGGTATGGCCAACGGTCGTATCTGGGACGCATAAGTCAGCCAAGGTGTCACATCGCTACAATCAAGGAAGAAAACATCCAAGCATGGAAGCAGAGTATGGTGACAGGGTGCATAGTGGTGGTCTACCTACCCTCACTGTGCACAAGTACAAGCTTACCTCACAAAGGTAAGGTCACAGTCCTGGAAGTACAAGGTACAGGGATATGGTGTCCCATCGAGAGCAATCAGGGAGGAAGTCAAGGGTCTCTGCCATCGTCACCAGCTCCTGTTTGGAGTGTAGCCAGTGTCTCCTGGCTTCGTATGACCGTTGTAACCCTGGCCACCACTATATAAGGTGGCACAGGGGGTCCTGGTAGAGGGTTGGCTTCTGAGTATTCCTACACTTAGCAGTTCATCTTCCTCCTCTAGCAGAGAGCTTGGAAGCACCATTGTTGTGTACTCCATCGATCCAAATATATAACCAGTAGAGCAAGAGTAGGGGTGTTATCTCCTTACGAGAGCCCCGAACCTGGGTAGATCAGTGTCTCTTTCTGTCGTGCTTTTTAGCTCGTTCCCCTCTCCCGAATCCACCAGCATCTAGCTCGAACCCCATTTAAGCCATCCCATGGCATATGTTGTTTCACCACGACGACATTTGGCGCCCACTGTGGGACAGATCGATATGCTGGGCGGAGTGTTCATTCGGACGGGGTCTGTGATAGCAGCTTCGGGAGTGCGCGTGGTCTCTGGCCTCGTCCAGAGGCTAGGCTCGCTCAGTTTCGTCAGTGACAACGCCGGTTGTCTCGGTGGCCGGCCGTTCCCCAGGGATGGCCGGATCATGTCTTTCGGTTCCCACGAGGTGTACGTGGGGACTGAGAGAGTTTGCAGGAAGGAGGTGCTGGTGGCATCGGATCCTCCGTCACATCGGTTGGCTCACGCTGGGCGTAGCGCTCGCTCAGTAGAGTCGGCCGAGGTGATGATGGCCGGCACATCTGTGCCACCGGCGGAAGATGCCGGCAAAGCAGCAGCGGCCGGAGCTTCTCCTCCGGAGCCGCCGAAGGTCAAGAGGTCGGCGCGTCCTCCGTTGGAGCGTGCGGAGAACCTGGCCGGCACTTCCGGCGTGCCGGCTAGGGGCGAGGTGCTTCTTCCCATCCTTGATCGGCTTCTTGAGCCGGTGCGATCCGGCAATGATCTGGAGCAAGCAAGGGAGGTCCTGGAGGGATCTCGTCAGGCCCTCGTCGACGAGGCCCTGGCCATGAATCAGGAGCGCGAACGGTTCAACCGGCAACTCCGTGAGTATGAGGCAGCCCATGGTTTTACTCCTGTGGTAACCCGGCCTAGCCGGATAGAAGAAGTTAGAACTAGAGGTAGAAATCTTAATGCTGAGATAGGAAAAGATGCTAGAGATAAGAGTCATACTGCAACTAGTACTGTGCCTAAGGTAGTCTATAGCTTGCCAGTAAAGAACCTTAGGGCTGCGGCCGAGGTAGCTAAGGATTTATCTTGTTTATCCGGCGAAGCACTGCGTGAGCAGCAAGTCCGGCTTAACCAACTTTTGTCTGAAGCTACAAAGCAGCAGGAGGCCTTTAAGAAGGCAAACCCAGGTGCCGGGGCATCTCAGTACATTGTGTCGGCGGGAGGTGCCGGCGCGAGGTCGAGGGGCCAAGCCTCATCCCCGCATCCCAGCGCCTGGCGTGCCGGAAGTGTGACCTCTGGCCGCCGGGACAAGCAGATCCAGGTGTACAATCCGGCTGTCGCCGGAAAGCAGGCGATGGTGCAGAAGAATGTCGGCCAAGCTGACAAGTATGTCGGCAGCAAGAAGCCTGGCCAGAGTGTGCCGGCCGGGCATGCAGCAGGCGCGGCCGGTGGTGGCCGGAGTAACAGTGCAGCCCGGCGTCAGCAGCAGGGCGCCGGAGGTGCGGCGCAGCAGCAAGGCGCAGCTCAGCCGAGATATCGGGAAGATGACGGCAATTCCGCCCTAGCCAGGGCGGGATATCAGCAGCAAGAACAACCCGGCCAGCAAGCTGACCAGGGCCAGCCGGAGCAGCAGCAGCAGATGATCGCAGGCCCAATAGCATCCCGGCTTGGACCTTGGTCCTTGGCAGCCAATGATGCACGTTTCAAGCTGGACAAGATTCACCAATCAGAGATGGTGGAAAGGCAAGGAGCTCCGGGTCCCAGGTGCTTTGGACCCCGGATTATGGGCGAGCTGGTGCCTTACTTCTTCCAGCTCGCGCGTGGCGCGAGGACATATAATGGCAGTACGAAGCCGGAAGATTGGTTGGAGGATTACTCCACCGCGGTAAACATCACCGGAGGAAACCTCAGATGGGCGGTGCGGTATGTGCCGCAGATGCTAGAAGGTCCAGCCAGGATATGGCTGAATAATCTGCCGGCCGGAAGCATCAACGGCTGGATTGATTTCGAAGAGCAGTTTGTGTCGAACTTTACCAGTACATACAAGAGGCCTAACCGTCCCCAGCAGCTGGCCAATTGCCGGCAGGGGGTGAATGAGACCGACCGTGACTACCTGACTAGGTGATGCACGTTGCGCAATTCCTGTGAAGGCGTTAATGAGCAGCAGGCCATCATGTGGTTCGCTCATGGGTGCCGGCATGGCACCATGTTGTGGCAAAAGCTGCAGAGAGAAATGCCGGCCACGTTGGCCGAGACAATCAAGATTGCTGATAGTTATGCTCTGGGAGATCCCATGCAGCCCAGTCTCGATTCACAAGGACAGGGGCAGACCCAGGGAAACACCAGCAATGCAGGGAGGCCAGGGCAATATTATCGCACTGACAATCGGAACAAGAGAAGAGATGAAAGGCCGGATCACCGGTACGGAGCGGCTCAAGTTGCCGCTGTAGAGGAAGAGCAAGGGGGCGCCGGCAGTAGCCAGCGTCCGAGATATGAGGGCTATCAGCAGCCTCAGCAGCAACAGCAGTAGCCGCAGCAGCAAGCGCAGCCGTTCCAGAAGAAGAATGTCTGGACCAACAAGAATGCCGGAGGAAGTGCTGGCCAGAAGAAGCAATATCCGAAGTATACAGTGGGTCTGGCCATGGACCAGCCTTGTGTGTTTCATACGTTCCAACCGGGTAAGCCGGCAAATCATCTGACAAGAAACTGTTCGTGGCTGGACGACATATTAGCAGGTCATGCAGGTCCTTGGGGACCAGCTAGGCCACCTGTCCCGGCAGCTCCTTCGCCGCTGACAGGTGCAAATACAGTGGCTGTCCCGCCCAGGCCGGTTAACCCCGGAAATCAGAGCAATGCCGAAAACGCCGGTGTAAATCAAGTGAATCAGAGCTATAATCCGGAGTATTATACCGGAGGCCCGGCAGCAGGCCGGAATGAGTACAAGGAGCATGATCAGAGCTACATGGTCTTCGAGACCGAAAGAACAGACAAGCAGAGTTTGTACCGGCGGTGTTTGGAGGTGAACGCCGTTATGTCGGCTGTGCCAAAGCTGATGTACTGGTCTGACCAGGCCATTGGTTGGGATAGGGCAGATCATCCCCGGATCATGCCCAATCCCGGCGGATATGCTCTTGTGATGGATCCGACATTCGTCGGGCCGGCTAATAACGTGAGGTTCAGCAAGGTCCTCATTGACAATGGAAGCAGCATCAACATCATGTATCGGGATACGATGCAGAAGCTGGGAATCAAGGAGAATATGTTGGAGCCAAGCAAAACCACTTTCCACGGCATTGTGCCGGGGCTTTCGTGTGCGCCGATGGGCAAGATCCGGGTTGATGCCATGTTCGGTAGTCGGGATAACTGCAGGGTGGAGAACCTCATGTTCGAGGTAGTACATCTGGAAAGTCCATATCATGCTTTGCTGGGTAGGCCGGCATTGACAAAGTTCATGGCCTCTACGCATGTTGCGTACCTGAAGATGAAGATGCCGGGGCCTAAGGGAGTGGTCACCATCATAGGTGATTACAAGCGCTCGATGGCATGTGCCACAGCTGGGTCTAACCTGGCTGAGACTCTGATCATTGCAGAGGAAAGAAAGAGGCTCAAGCGAGCAGTGGAGATTGCTGAGACGGTCGTGGCCGGCAAATCTATGCCGGGCATGACGAATCCCGGTGGCAGCGCTTCTTTTCAAGTGGGTAAGGAAGTCAAGAAGGTGCCTCTGGATGAAGCTTTCCTGGAGCGCCATGCCCTCATCGGGGCAGGTCTGGATCCCAAATAGGAAAGCGAGCTCATCAGCTTCCTCCGTGAGAATCGGGATATCTTTGCATGGTCTACTTCGGACCTGCAAGGTGTGCCGAGGGAGCTGGCTGAGCACGCATTGCATGTGAGACCGGACGCTAAGCCGGTGAAGTAGCCGCTCCGGCGGAATGCCGGCGATAGAAGGAAAGCCATATGGGAGGAAGTAGCCAGGCTCTTAGCCTCTGGCTTTATCAAGGAAGTGCTTCATCCGGACTGGGTGTCTAATCCGGTTTTGGTGGAAAAGAAGAAGGATGAGCCAGCCATAGTGAAAGTATGGCGGATGTGTGTTGATTACACCAACTTGAACAAGGCATGTCCTAAAGATCCATTCCCGCTGCCTCGGATTGATCAAGTGATTGATTCCACAGCCGGATGTGAACTGTTGTCATTCGTAGATGCTTATTCTGGTTTCCACCAGATCCCTTTGTATGAGCCGGATCAAATAAAGACATCCTTTATTACCCCGTACGGGGCTTATTGCTATCTCACCATGCCGTTCGGTTTGAGAAATGCCGGCGCGACTTACCAAAGGTGTATGCAAAAGTGCCTGCACGATCAGATAGATAAAAATGTGCAGGTATGTGTCGACGATATCGTCATAAAAACCAAGGAGAGCAAGACTCTCATAGATGACCTCCGGGAAACCTTTGGGAACCTGAGAAGATTTCGGATGAAGTTGAATCCGGCAAAATGTACCTTCGGTGTGCCGGCGGGCAAGTTGCTCGGCTTCCTTGTTTCTAGCCGGGGTATTGAGGTAAATCCCGGCAAGATTCGTGCCATAGAAAGGATGAAGCCGCCGACAGATTTAAGGGAAGTACAGAAGTTCACTGGGTGCCTTGCATCCCTGAGCCGTTTCATAAGCCGGCTGGGAGAGAAAGCTCTGCCATTATATCAGCTGATGAAGAAGTCCGACACATTTGTCTGGACAGCGCAAGCAGACGCAGCTTTCAAGGAGTTAAAGCAGATGTTGTCTACAGCGCCGGTGTTGGCATCTCCGATGCCCCATGAGCCGATGCTGCTCTATATAGCGGCAACCAATCGAGTTGTCAGTGCAGTGGTGGTAGTGGAGCGAGAGGAAAGAGGCAAAACCGTGCAGCGGCCGGTATATTATCTGAGTGAAGTCCTCTCCACCTCAAAGCAAAACTACCCACATTATCAGAAGATGACTTATGGTGTCTATATGGCGGCCAAGAAGCTCAAGCATTACTTCCAAGAGCATCCAATCCGGGTAGTGGCCGAGGCCCCTATCTCGGAAATCATAAGTAACAAAGATGCCAGCGGCAGGATAGCAAAGTGGGCAATAGAGCTTTCACCATATACACCACAGTATGATAAGAGGGATACAATCAAGTCCCAGGTGTTGGCGGATTTCTTTATTGACTGGGCCGAGATACAGTATGAGCCGCCATTGCCAGATGCAAATTATTGGAGGATGCATTTCGATGGGTCCAAGACAATCCATGGCTTGGGTGCCGGCATAGTTCTCAGTTCACCAAAGAATGACCAGCTGAGATATGTCCTGAGATTCAT
>QXEO01001114.1:93103-137539 GCA_007115705.1 Dactylis glomerata
ACCCATGTGCCAAATTTTGGTCCATTTCAATGTGTTTTGTGATCCGGGCGCTAGTAACAAGCTCTAGTTCATCGAAAATAGGTTGCATCTGCCATAACTAAGAGGCCAAGAATTTAGAGTGATTGCACATGAAAGACCCAGGCCTAAAGTCATCTGTCATGCCATCATGCACCCATGTGCCAAATTTTGGTCCATTTCAATGTGTTTTGTGATCCGGGTGCTAGTAACAAGCTCTAGTTCATTCAAAAAATTGGGTTGCATCTGCCATAACTAAGAGGCTAGATGCTGGAGCGATTGCACATGAAAGACCTGGGCCTAAAGTCATTTTTCATGCCATCATGCACCCATGTGCCAAATTTTGGTCCATTTCAATGTGTTTTGTGATCCCGGTGCTAGCAATATGCTCTAGTTCATTGAAAATGGGTTGCATCAGCCATAACTAAGAGGCCAAGATGCTGGAGTGATTGCACATGAAAGACCCGGGCCTAATGTCATTTGCCATGCCATCATGTACCCATGTGCCAAATTTTGGTTCATTTCAATGTGTTTTGTGATCCGGGCACTAGTAAGAAGCTCTAGTTCATCGAAAATAGGTTGCATCTGCCATAACTAAGAGGCCAAGATGCTGGAGTGATAGCACATGAAAGACCTAGGCCTAAAGTCATTTTTCATGCCATCAAGCACCCATGTGCCAAATTTTCGTCCATTTCAACGTGTTTTGTGATCCGAACGCTAGTAACAAGCTCCAGTTCATTGAAAATGGGTTGCATCTACCATAACTAAGAGGCCAAGATGCTGGAGCGATTGCACATGAAAGACCCGGGCCTAAAGTCATTTGCCATGCTATCATGCACCCATGTGCCAATTTTGGTCCATTTCAACGTGTTTTGTGATCTGGCGCTAGTAACAAGCTCTAGTTCATCGAAAACGGGTTGCATCTGCCATAACTAAGAGGCCAAGATGCTGGAGCGATTGCACATGAAAGACCCGGGCCTAAAGTCATTTG
Organism: Dactylis glomerata; assembly: GCA_007115705.1. Classification (NCBI taxonomy): domain Eukaryota; kingdom Viridiplantae; phylum Streptophyta; class Magnoliopsida; order Poales; family Poaceae; genus Dactylis; species Dactylis glomerata. Next base: position 94,110 of record QXEO01001114.1, read on the forward strand.
TCATGCCATCATGCACCCCATGTGCCAAATTTTGGACCATTTCAACGTGTTTTGTGATCCGGGCGCTACTAACAAGCTCTAGTTCATCGAAAATGGGTTGCATCTGCCATAACTAGGAGGCCAAGATGCTGGAGCGATTGCACATGAAAGACCCGGGCCTAAAGTCATTTGTCATGCCATCATGCACCCCATGTGCCAAATTTTGGACCATTTCAACGTGTTTTGTGATCCGGGCGCTACTAACAAGCTCTAGTTCATCGAAAATGGGTTGTATCTGCCATAACTAGGAGGCCAAGATGCTGGAGCGATTGCACATGAAAGACCCGGGCCTAAAGTCATCTGTCATGCCATCATGCACCCAAATGCCAAATTTTGGTCCATTTCAATGTGTTTTGTGATGCGGGCGCTAGTAACAAGCTCTAGTTCATCAAAAACGGGTTGCATCTGCCATAACTAAGAGGCGAAGATCCTGGAGTGATTGCAATGAAAGACCTAGGCCTAAAGTCATTTTTATGCCATCAAGCACCCATGTGCCAAATTTTGGTCCATTTCAACATGTTTTGTGATCCGGGCACTAGTAACAAGTTCTAGTTCATTGAAAACGGGTTGCATCTACCATAACTAAGAGGCCAAGATGCTGGAGCGATTGCACATGAAATACCTAGGCCTAAAGTCATTTGCCATGTTATCATGCACCCATGTGCCAATTTTGGTCCATTTCAACGTGTTTTGTGATCCGGCGCTAGTAACAAGCTCTAGTTCATCGAAAATGGGTTGTATCTGCCATAACTAAGAGGCCAAGATGCTGGAATGATTGCACATGAAAGAACCGGGCCTAAAGTCATTTGCCATGCCATCATGCACCCATGTGCAAAATTTGGTTCCATTTCAACATGTTTTGGGTTCCGAGAGCTGGTAACAAGCTCTAGTTCATTGAAAACGGGTTGCATCTACCATAACTAAGAGGCCAAGATGCTGGAGCAAATGCAAATGAAAGACCCAGGCCTAAAGTCATTTGTCATGCCATCATGCACCCGTGTGCTAAATTTTGATCCATTTCAATGTGTTTTGTGATCTGGGCACTTGTAACAAGCTCTAGTTCATCGAAAATGGGTTGCATCTGCCATAACTAAGAGGACAAGATTGTGGAGCGATTGCACATGAAAGACCTGGGCCTAAAGTCATTTGTCATGCCATCAAGCACCCATGTGCCAAATTTTGGTCTATTTCAACGTGTTTTGTGATCCGGGCGCTAGTAACAAGCTCTAGTTTATCGAAAATGGGTTGCATCTACCATAAGTAAGAGGCCAAGATGCTGGAGTGATTGCACATGAAAGACCCAGGCCTAAAGTCATTTGTCGTGCTATCATGCACCCATGTGCCAAATTTTGGTCCATTTCAACATGTTTTGTGATCCGGGCGCTAGTAACAAGCTCTAGTTCACCAAAAAGGGTTGCATCTGCCATAACTAAGAGGCCAAGATGCTGGAGCGATTGCACATGAAAGACCCGGGCCTAAAGTCATTTGTCATGCCATCAAGCACCCATGTGCCAAATTTTGGTCCATTTCAACATGTTTTGTGATCCAGGCGCTACTAACAAGCTCTAGTTCATCAAAAATGGGTTGCATCTGCCATAACTAAGAGGCCAAGAATTTAGAGTGATTGCACATGAAAGACCCAGGCCTAAAGTCATCTGTCATGCCATCATGCACCCATGTGCCAAATTTTGGTCCATTTCAATGTGTTTTGTGATCCGGGTGCTAGTAACAAGCTCCAGTTCATCAAAAATGGGTTGCATCTGCCATAACTAAGAGGCCCAGATGCTGGAGTGATTGCACATGAAAGACCTAGGCCTAAAGTCATTTTTCATGCCATCATGCACCCATATGCCAAATTTTGGTCCATTTCAATGTGTTTTGTGATCCCGGTGCTAGTAATAAGCTCTAGTTCATTGAAAATGGGTTGCATCAGCCATAACTAAGAGGCCAAGATGCTGGAGTGATTGCACATGAAAGACCCGGGCCTAATATCATTTGCCATGCCATCATGTACCCATGTGCCAAATTTTGGTCCATTTCAATGTGTTTTGTGATGTGGGCACTAGTAAGAAGCTCTAGTTCATCAAAAATAGGTTGCATCTGCCATAACTAAGAGGCCAAGATGCTGGAGCAATAGCACATGAAAGACCCAGGCCTAAAGTCATTTTTCATGCCATCAAGCACCCATGTGCCAAATTTTGGTCCATTTCAACGTGTTTTGTGATCCGGACGCTAGTAACAAGCTCTAGTTCATTGAAAATGGGTTGCATCTACCATAACTAAGAGGCCAAGATTTTGGAGCAATTGCACATAAAAGAACCAGGCCTAAAGTCATTTGTCATGCCATCATGCACCCATGTGCCAAATTTTGGACCATTTCAATGTGTCTTGTGATCTGGGTGCTACTAACAAGCTCTAGTTCATCGAAAACGGGTTGCATCTGCCATAACTAAGAGGCCAAGATGCTGGAGCGATTGCACATGAAAGACCTAGGCCTAAAGTCATTTGTCATGCCATCAAGCATGCATGTGCCAAATTTTGGTCCATTTCAACATGTTTTGTGACCCGGCGCTAGTAACAAGCTCTAGTTCATCAAAAACAGGTTGCATCTGCCATAACTAAGAGGCCAAGATGCTGGAGCGATTGCACATGAAAGACCTGGGCCTAAAGTCATTTGTCATGCCATCAAGCACCCATGTGCCAAATTTTGGTCCATTTCAACATGTTCTGTGATCTAGGCGCTACTAACAAGCTCTAGTTCATCAAAAATGGGTTGCATCTACCATAACTAAGAGGCCAAGAATTTAGATTGATTGCACATGAAAGACCCAGGCCTAAAGTCAGCTGTCATGCCATCATGCACCCATGTGCCAAATTTTGGTCCATTTCAATGTGTTTTGTGATCCGGGTGCTAGTAACAAGCTCCAGTTCAACAAAATTGGGTTGCATCTGCCATAACTAAGAGGCCCAGATGCTGGAGCGATTGCACATGAAAGACCTGGGCCTAAAGTCATTTTTCATGCCATCATGCACCCATGTGCCAAATTTTGATCTATTTCAATGTGTTTTGTGATCCCGGTGCTAGTAATATGCTCTAGTTCATTGAAAATGGGTTGCATCAGCCATAACTAAGAGGCCAAGATGCTAGAGCGATTGCACAAGAAAGACCCGGGCCTAAAGTCATTTGCCATGCTATCATGCACCCATGTGCCAATTTTGGTCCATTTCAACGTGTTTTGTGATCCGACGCTAGTAACAAGCTTTAGTTCATCGAAAACGGGTTGCATCTGCCATAACTAAGAGGCCAAGATGCTGGAGCGATTGCACATGAAAGACCCGGGCCTAAAGTCATTTGTCATGCCATCATGCACCCCATGTGCCAAATTTTGGACCATTTCAACGTGTTTTGTGATCCGGGCGCTACTAACAAGCTCTAGTTTATCGAAAATGGGTTGCATCTGCCATAACTAGGAGGCCAAGATGCTGGAGCGATTGCACATGAAAGACCCGGGCCTAAAGTCATCTGTCATGCCATCATGCACCCAAATGCCAAATTTTGGTCCATTTCAATGTGTTTTGTGATCCGGGCGCTAGTAACAAGCTCTAGTTCATCAAAAACGGGTTGCATCTACCATAACTAAGAGGCCAAGATGCTGGAGTGATTGCAATGAAAGACCCAAGCCTAAAGTTATTGTTCATGCCATCATGCACCCATGTGCCAAATTTTAGTCCATTTCAATGTGTTTTGTGATCCGGGCGCTAGTAACAAGCTCTAGTTCATCGAAAATAGGTTACATCTGCCATAACTAAGAGGCGAAGATCCTAGAGCGATTGCACATGAAAGACCTAGGCCTAAAGTCATTTTTATGCCATCAAGCACCCATGTGCCAAATTTTGGTCCATTTCAACATGTTTTGTGATCCGGACGCTAGTAACAAGCTCTAGTTCATTGAAAACGGGTTGCATCTACCATAACTAAGAGGCCAAGATGCTGGAGCGATTGCACATGAAAGACCTAGGCCTAAAGTCATTTGCCATGTTATCATGCACCCATGTGCCAATTTTGGTCCATTTCAACGTGTTTTGTGATCCGGCGCTAGTAACAAGCTCTAGTTCATCGAAAATGGGTTGCATCTGCCATAACTAAGAGTCCAAGATACTGGAATGATTGCACATGAAAGAACCGGGCCTAAAGTCATTTGCCATGCCATCATGCACCCATGTGCAAAATTTGCTTCCATTTCAACATGTTTTGGGTTCCGAGAGCTGGTAACAAGCTCTAGTTCATTGAAAACGGGTTGCATCTACCATAACTAAGAGGCCAAGATGCTGGAGCAAATGCAAATGAAAGACCCAGGCCTAAAGTCATTTGTCATGCCATCATGCACCCATGTGCCAAATTTTGATCCATTTCAATGTGTTTTGTGATCTGGGAACTTGTAACAAGCTCTAGTTCATCAAAAATGGGTTGCATCTGCCATAACTAAGAGGACAAGATTGTGGAGCGATTGCACATGAAAGACCTGGGCCTAAAGTCATTTGTCATGCCATCAAGCACCCATGTGCCAAATTTTGGTCTATTTCAACGTGTTTTGTGATCCGGGCGCTAGTAACAAGCTCTAGTTTATCGAAAATGGGTTGCATCTACCATAAGTAAGAGGCCAAGATGCTGGAGTGATTGCACATGAAAGACCCAGGCCTAAAGTCATTTGTCGTGCTATCATGCACCCATGTGCCAAATTTTGGTCCATTTCAACATGTTTTGTGATCCGGGCGCTAGTAACAAGCTCTAGTTCACCAAAAAGGGTTGCATCTGCCATAACTAAGAGGCCAAGATGCTGGAGCGATTGCACATGAAAGACTTAGGCCTAAAGTCATTTGTCATGCCATCATGCACCCATGTGCCAAATTTTGGTCCTTTTCAACGTGTTTTGTGATCCGAGCGCTAGTAACAAGCTCTAGTTCATCGAAAACGGGTTACATCTGCCATAACTAAGAGGCCAAGATGCTGGAACGATTGCACATGAAAGACTCAGGCCTAAAGTCATTTGCCATGCTATCATGCACCCATGTGCCAAATTTGGGTCCATTTCAACATGTTTTGTGATTCAGGCGCTAGTAACAAGCTCTAGTTTATTGAAAATGGGTTGCATCTGCCATAACTAAGAGGCCAAGATGCTGGAGCAATTGCACATGAAAGACCCAGGCCTAAAGTCATTTGTCATGCCATCATGCACCCATGTGCCAAATTTTGGTCCATTTCAATGTGTTTTGTGATCCCGGTGCTAGTAATATGCTCTAGTTCATTGAAAATGGGTTGCATCAGCCATAACTAAGAGGCCAAGATGCTGGAGTGATTGCACGTGAAAGACCCGGGCATAATGTCATTTGCCATGCCATCATGTACCCATGTGCCAAATTTTGGTCCATTTCAATGTGTTTTGTGATCTGGGCACTAGTAAGAAGCTCTAGTTCATCGAAAATAGGTTGCATCTGCCATAACTAAGAGGCCAAGATGCTGGAGCGATAGCACATGAAAGACCTAGGCCTAAAGTCATTTTTCATGCCATCAAGCACCCATGTGCCAAATTTTCGTCCATTTCAACGTGTTTTGTGATCCGGACGCTAGTAACAAGCTCCAGTTCATTGAAAATGGGTTGCATCTACCATAACTAAGAGGCCAAGATGCTGTAGCGATTGCACATGAAAGACCCGGGCCTAAAGTCATTTGCCATGCTATCATGCACCCATGTGCCAAGTTTGGTCCATTTCAACGTGTTTTGTGATCCGGCGCTAGTAACAAGCTCTAGTTCATCGAAAACGGGTTGCATCTGCCATAACTAAGAGGCCAAGATGCTGGAGCGATTGCACATGAAAGACCCGGGCCTAAAGTCATTTGTCATGCCATCATGCACCCCATGTGCCAAATTTTGGACCATTTCAACGTGTTTTGTGATCCGGGCGCTACTAACAAGCTCTAGTTCATCGAAAATGGGTTGCATCGGCCATAACTAGGAGGCCAAGATGCTGGAGCGATTGCACATGAAAGACCCGGGCCTAAAGTCATCTGTCATGCCATCATGCACCCAAATGCCAAATTTTGGTCCATTTCAATGTGTTTTGTGATCCGGGCGCTAGTAACAAGCTCTAGTTCATCAAAAATGGGTTGCATCTACCATAACTAAGAGGCCAAGATGCTGGAGTGATTGCAATGAAAGACCCAAGCCTAAAGTTATTTTTCATGCCATCATGCACCCATGTGCCAAATTTTGGTCCATTTCAATGTGTTTTGTGATCTGGGCGCTAGTAACAAGCTCTAGTTCATCGAAAATAGGTTACATCTGCCATAACTAAGAGGCGAAGATCCTGGAGCGATTGCACATGAAAGACCTAGGCCTAAAGTCATTTTTATGCCATCAAGCACCCATGTGCCAAATTTTGGTCCATTTCAACATGTTTTGTGATCCGGGCGCTAGTAACAAGCTCTAGTTCATTGAAAACGGGTTGCATCTACCATAACTAAGAGGCCAAGATGCTGGAGCGATTGCACATGAAAGACCTAGGCCTAAAGTCATTTGCCATGTTATCATGCACCCATGTGCCAATTTTGGTCCATTTCAATGTGTTTTGTGATCCGGCGCTAGTAACAAGCTCTAGTTCATCGAAAATGGGTTGTATCTACCATAACTAAGAGGCCAAGATGCTGGAATGATTGCACATGAAAGAACCGGGCCTAAAGTCATTTGCCATGCCATCATGCACCCATGTGCAAAATTTGGTTCCATTTCAACATGTTTTCAGTTCCGAGAGCTGGTAACAAGCTCTAGTTCATTGAAAACGGGTTGCATCTACCATAACTAAGAGGCCAAGATGCTAGAGCAAATGCAAATGAAAGACCCAGGCCTAAAGTCATTTGTCATGCCATCATGCACCCATGTGCTAAATTTTGATCCATTTCAATGTGTTTTGTGATCTGGGCACTTGTAACAAGCTCTAGTTCATCGAAAATGGGTTGCATCTGCCATAACTAAGAGGACAAGATTGTGGAGCGATTGCACATGAAAGACCTGGGCCTAAAGTCATTTGTCATGCCATCAAGCACCCATGTGCCAAATTTTGGTCTATTTCAACGTGTTTTGTGATCCGAGCGCTAGTAACAAGCTCTAGTTTATCGAAAATGGGTTGCATCTACCATAAGTAAGAGGCCAAGATGCTGGAGTGATTGCACATGAAAGACCCAGGCCTAAAGTCATTTGTCATGCTATCATGCACCCATGTGCCAAATTTTGGTCCATTTCAACATGTTTTGTGATCCGGGCGCTAGTAACAAGCTCTAGTTCACCAAAAAGGGTTGCATCTGCCATAACTAGGAGGCCAAGATGCTGGAGCGATTGCACATGAAAGACTTAGGCCTAAAGTCATTTGTCATGCCATCATGCACCCATGTGCCAAATTTTGGTCCTTTTCAACGTGTTTTGTGATCCGAGCGCTAGTAACAAGCTCTAGTTCATCGAAAACGGGTTACATCTGCCATAACTAAGAGGCCAAGATGCTGGAGCGATTGCACATGAAAGACTCAGGCCTAAAGTCATTTGCCATGCTATCATGCACCCATGTGCCAAATTTGGTTCCATTTCAACATGTTTTGTGATCCAGGCGCTAGTAACAAGCTCTAGTTTATTGAAAATGGGTTGCATCTGCCATAACTAAGAGGCCAAGATGCTGGAGCAATTACACATGAAAGACCCAAGCCTAAAGTCATTTGTCATGCCATCATGCACCCATGTGCCAAATTTTGGTCCATTTCAATGTGTTTTGTGATCCCGGTGCTAGTAATATGCTCTAGTTCATTGAAAATGGGTTGCATCAGCCATAACTAAGAGGCCAAGATGCTGGAGTGATTGCACATGAAAGACCCGGGCCTAATGTCATTTGCCATGCCATCATGTACCCATGTGCCAAATTTTGGTCCATTTCAATGTGTTTTGTGATCCGGGCACTAGTAAGAAGCTCTAGTTCATCGAAAATAGGTTGCATCTGCCATAACTAAGAGGCCAAGATGCTGGAGCGATAGCACATGAAAGACCTAGGCCTAAAGTCATTTTTCATGCCATCAAGCACCCATGTGCCAAATTTTCGTCCATTTCAACGTGTTTTGTGATCCGGACGCTAGTAACAAGCTCCAGTTCATTGAAAATGGGTTGCATCTACCATAACTAAGAGGCCAAGATGCTGGAGCGATTGCACAAGAAAGACCCGGGCCTAAAGTCATTTGCCATGCTATCATGCACCCATGTGCCAATTTTGGTCCATTTCAACGTGTTTTGTGATCCGACGCTAGTAACAAGCTCTAGTTCATCGAAAACGGGTTGCATCTGCCATAACTAAGAGGCCAAGATGCTGGAGCGATTGCACATGAAAGACCCGGGCCTAAAGTCATTTGTCATGCCATCATGCACCCCATGTGCCAAATTTTGGACCATTTCAACGTGTTTTGTGATCCGGGCGCTACTAACAAGCTCTAGTTCATCGAAAATGGGTTGCATCTGCCATAACTAGGAGGCCAAGATGCTGGAGCGATTGCACATGAAAGACCCGGGCCTAAAGTCATCTGTCATGCCATCATGCACCCAAATGCCAAATTTTGGTCCATTTCAATGTGTTTTGTGATCTGGGCGCTAGTAACAAGCTCTAGTTCATCAAAAATGGGTTGCATCTACCATAACTAAGAGGCCAAGATGCTGGAGTGATTGCAATGAAAGACCCAAGCCTAAAGTTATTTTTCATGCCATCATGCACCCATGTGCCAAATTTTGGTCCATTTCAATGTGTTTTGTGATCCGGGTGCTAGTAACAAGCTCCAGTTCAACAAAATTGGGTTGCATCTGCCATAACAAAGAGGCCCAGATGCTGGAGCGATTGCACATGAAAGACCTGGGCCTAAAGTCATTTTTCATGCCATCATGCCCCATGTGCCAAATTTTGGTCCTTTTCAATGTGTTTTGTGATCCCGGTGCTAGTAACAAGCTATAGTTTATCGAAAATGGGTTGCATCTACCATAAGTAAGAGGCCAAGATGCTGGAGTGATTGCACATGAAAGACCCAGGCCTAAAGTCATTTGTCGTGCTATCATGCACCCATGTGCCAAATTTTGGTCCATTTCAACATGTTTTGTGATCCGGGCGCTAGTAACAAGCTCTAGTTCACCAAAAAGGGTTGCATCTGCCATAACTAAGAGGCCAAGATGTTGGAGCGATTGCACATGAAAGACCCGGGCCTAAAGTCATTTGTCATGCCATCAAGCACCCATGTGCCAAATTTTGGTCCATTTCAACATGTTTTGTGATCCAGGCGCTACTAACAAGCTCTAGTTCATCAAAAATGGGTTGCATCTGCCATAACTAAGAGGCCAAGAATTTAGAGTGATTGCACATGAAAGACCCAGGCCTAAAGTCATCTGTCATGCCATCATGCACCCATGTGCCAAATTTTGGTACATTTCAATGTGTTTTGTGATCCGGGTGCTAGTAACAAGCTCCAGTTCATCAAAAATGGGTTGCATCTGCCATAACTAAGAGGCCCAGATGCTGGAGCGATTGCACATGAAAGACCTAGGCCTAAAGTCATTTTTCATGCCATCATGCACCCATATGCCAAATTTTGGTCCATTTCAATGTGTTTTGTGATCCCGGTGCTAGTAATAAGCTCTAGTTCATTGAAAATGGGTTGCATCAGCCATAACTAAGAGGCCAAGATGCTGGAGTGATTGCACATGAAAGACCCGGGCCTAATGTCATTTGCCATGCCATCATGTACCCATGTGCCAAATTTTGGTCCATTTCAATGTGTTTTGTGATGTGGGCACTAGTAAGAAGCTCTAGTTCATCAAAAATAGGTTGCATCTGCCATAACTAAGAGGCCAAGATGCTGGAGCAATAGCACATGAAAGACCCAGGCCTAAAGTCATTTTTCATGCCATCAAGCACCCATGTGCCAAATTTTGGTCCATTTCAACGTGTTTTGTGATCCGGACGCTAGTAACAAGCTCTAGTTCATTGAAAATGGGTTGCATCTACCATAACTAAGAGGCCAAGATGTTGGAGCAATTGCACATAAAAGAACCAGGCCTAAAGTCATTTGTCAAGCCATCATGCACCCATGTGCCAAATTTTGGACTATTTCAATGTGTCTTGTGATCTGGGTGCTACTAACAAGCTCTAGTTCATCGAAAACGGGTTGCATCTGCCATAACTAAGAGGCCAAGATGCTGGAGCGATTGCACATGAAAGACCTAGGCCTAAAGTCATTTGTCATGCCATCAAGCACGCATGTGCCAAATTTTGGTCCATTTCAACATGTTTTGTGACCCGGCGCTAGTAACAAGCTCTAGTTCATCAAAAACAGGTTGCATCTGCCATAACTAAGAGGCCAAGATGCTGGAGCGATTGCACATGAAAGACCTGGGCCTAAGTCATTTGTCATGCCATCAAGCACCCATGTGCCAAATTTTGGTCCATTTCAACATGTTCTGTGATCCAGGCGCTACTAACAAGCTCTAGTTCATCAAAAATGGGTTGCATCTACCATAACTAAGAGGCCAAGAATTTAGATTGATTGCACATGAAAGACCCAGGCCTAAAGTCAGCTGTCATGCCATCATGCACCCATGTGCCAAATTTTGGTCCATTTCAATGTGTTTTGTGATCCGGGTGCTAGTAACAAGCTCCAGTTCAACAAAATTGGGTTGCATCTGCCATAACAAAGAGGCCCAGATGCTGGAGCGATTGCACATGAAAGACCTGGGCCTAAAGTCATTTTTCATGCCATCATGCACCCATGTGCCAAATTTTGGTCCTTTTCAATGTGTTTTGTGATCCCGGTGCTAGTAATATGCTCTAGTTCATTGAAAATGGGTTGCATCAGCCATAACTAAGAGGCCAAGATGCTGGAGTGATTGCACATGAAAGACCCGGGCCTAATGTCATTTGCCATGCCATCATGTACCCATGTGCCAAATTTTGGTCCATTTCAATGTGTTTTGTGATCCGGGCACTAGTAAGAAGCTCTAGTTCATCGAAAATAGGTTGCATCTGCCATAACTAAGAGGCCAAGATGCTGGAGCGATAGCACATGAAAGACCTAGGCCTAAAGTCATTTTTCATGCCATCAAGCACCCATGTGCCAAATTTTCGTCCATTTCAACGTGTTTTGTGATCCGGACGCTAGTAACAAGCTCCAGTTCATTGAAAATGGGTTGCATCTACCATAACTAAGAGGCCAAGATGCTGGAGCGATTGCACATGAAAGACCCAGGCCTAAAGTCATTTGCCATGCTATCATGCACCCATGTGCCAATTTTGGTCCATTTCAACGTGTTTTGTGATCCGAGCGCTAGTAACAAGCTCTAGTTCATCGAAAACGGGTTGCATCTGCCATAACTAAGAGGCCAAGATGCTGGAGCGATTGCACATGAAAGACCCGGGCCTAAAGTCATTTGTCATGCCATCATGCACCCCATGTGCCAAATTTTGGACCATTTCAACGTGTTTTGTGATCCGGGCGCTACTAACAAGCTCTAGTTCATCAAAAATGGGTTGCATCTGCCATAACTAGGAGGCCAAGATGCTAGAGCGATTGCACATGAAAGACCCGGGCCTAAAGTCATCTGTCATGCCATCATGCACCCAAATGCCAAATTTTGGTCCATTTCAATGTGTTTTGTGATCCGGGCGCTAGTAACAAGCTCTAGTTCATCAAAAACGGGTTGCATCTACCATAACTAAGAGGCCAAGATGCTGGAGTGATTGCACATGAAAGACCCAGGCCTAAAGTCATTTTTCATGCCATCATGCACCCATGTGCCAAATTTTGGTCCATTTCAATGTGTTTTGTGATCCGGGCGCTAGTAACAAGCTCTAGTTCATCGAAAATAGGTTACATCTGCCATAACTAAGAGGCGAAGATCCTGGAGCGATTGCACATGAAAGACCTAGGCCTAAAGTCATTTTTATGCCATCAAGCACCCATGTGCCAAATTTTGGTCCATTTCAACATGTTTTGTGATCCGGGCGCTAGTAACAAGCTCTAGTTCATTGAAAACGGGTTGCATCTACCATAACTAAGAGGCCAAGATGCTGGAGCGATTGCACATGAAAGACCTAGGCCTAAAGTCATTTGCCATGTTATCATGCACCCATGTGCCAATTTTGGTCCATTTCAACGTGTTTTGTGATCCGGCGCTAGTAACAAGCTCTAGTTCATCGAAAATGGGTTGCATCTGCCATAACTAAGAGGCCAAGATGCTGGAATGATTGCACATGAAAGAACCGGGCCTAAAGTCATTTGTCATGCCATCATGCACCCATGTGCAAAATTTGCTTCCATTTCAACATGTTTTGGGTTCCGAGAGCTCGTAACAAGCTCTAGTTCATTGAAAACGGGTTGCATCTACCATAACTAAGAGGCCAAGATGCTGGAGCAAATGCAAATGAAAGACCCAGGCCTAAAGTCATTTGTCATGCCATCATGCACCCATGTGCCAAATTTTGATCCATTTCAATGTGTTTTGTGATCTGGGCACTTGTAACAAGCTCTAGTTCATCGAAAATGGGTTGCATCTGCCATAACTAAGAGGACAAGATTGTGGAGCGATTGCACATGAAAGACCTGGGCCTAAAGTCATTTGTCATGCCATCAAGCACCCATGTGCCAAATTTTGGTCTATTTCAACGTGTTTTGTGATCCGGGCGCTAGTAACAAGCTCTAGTTTATCGAAAATGGGTTGCATCTACCATAAGTAAGAGGCCAAGATGCTGGAGTGATTGCACATGAAAGACCCAGGCCTAAAGTCATTTGTCGTGCTATCATGCACCCATGTGCCAAATTTTGGTCCATTTCAACATGTTTTGTGATCCGGGCGCTAGTAACAAGCTCTAGTTCACCAAAAAGGGTTGCATCTGCCATAACTAAGAGGCCAAGATGCTGGAGCGATTGCACATGAAAGACTTAGGCCTAAAGTCATTTGTCATGCCATCATGCACCCATGTGCCAAATTTTGGTCCTTTTCAACGTGTTTTGTGATCCGAGCGCTAGTAACAAGCTCTAGTTCATCGAAAACGGGTTACATCTGCCATAACTAAGAGGCCAAGATGCTGGAGCGATTGCACATGAAAGACTCAGGCCTAAAGTCATTTGCCATGCTATCATGCACCCATGTGCCAAATTTTCGTCCATTTCAACGTGTTTTGTGATCCGGACGCTAGTAACAAGCTCCAGTTCATTGAAAATGGGTTGCATCTACCATAACTAAGAGGCCAAGATGCTGGAGCGATTGCACATGAAAGACCCAGGCCTAAAGTCATTTGCCATGCTATCATGCACCCATGTGCCAATTTTGGTCCATTTCAACGTGTTTTGTGATCCGACGCTAGTAACAAGCTCTAGTTCATCGAAAACGGGTTGCATCTGCCATAACTAAGAGGCCAAGATGCTGGAGCGATTGCACATGAAAGACCCGGGCCTAAAGTCATTTGTCATGCCATCATGCACCCCATGTGCCAAATTTTGGACCATTTCAACGTGTTTTGTGATCCGGGCGCTACTAACAAGCTCTAGTTCATCGAAAATGGGTTGCATCTGCCATAACTAGGAGGCCAAGATGCTAGAGCGATTGCACATGAAAGACCCGGGCCTAAAGTCATCTGTCATGCCATCATGCACCCAAATGCCAAATTTTGGTCCATTTCAATGTGTTTTGTGATCCGGGCGCTAGTAACAAGCTCTAGTTCATCAAAAACGGGTTGCATCTACCATAACTAAGAGGCCAAGATGCTGGAGTGATTGCAATGAAAGACCCAAGCCTAAAGTTATTTTTCATGCCATCATGCACCCATGTGCCAAATTTTAGTCCATTTCAATGTGTTTTGTGATCCGGGCGCTAGTAACAAGCTCTAGTTCATCGAAAATAGGTTACATCTGCCATAACTAAGAGGCGAAGATCCTGGAGCGATTGCACATGAAAGACCTAGGCCTAGAGTCATTTTTATGCCATCAAGCACCCATGTGCCAAATTTTGGTCCATTTCAACATGTTTTGTGATCCGGGCGCTAGTAACAAGCTCTAGTTCATTGAAAACGGGTTGCATCTACCATAACTAAGAGGCCAAGATGCTGGAGCGATTGCACATGAAAGACCTAGGCCTAAAGTCATTTGCCATGTTATCATGCACCCATGTGCCAATTTTGGTCCATTTCAACGTGTTTTGTGATCCGGCGCTAGTAACAAGCTCTAGTTCATCGAAAATGGGTTGCATCTGCCATAACTAAGAGGCCAAGATGCTGGAATGATTGCACATGAAAGAACCGGGCCTAAAGTCATTTGTCATGCCATCATGCACCCATGTGCAAAATTTGCTTCCATTTCAACATGTTTTGGGTTCCGAGAGCTCGTAACAAGCTCTAGTTCATTGAAAACGGGTTGCATCTACCATAACTAAGAGGCCAAGATGCTGGAGCAAATGCAAATGAAAGACCCAGGCCTAAAGTCATTTGTCATGCCATCATGCACCCATGTGCCAAATTTTGATCCATTTCAATGTGTTTTGTGATCTGGGCACTTGTAACAAGCTCTAGTTCATCGAAAATGGGTTGCATCTGCCATAACTAAGAGGACAAGATTGTGGAGCGATTGCACATGAAAGACCTGGGCCTAAAGTCATTTGTCATGCCATCAAGCACCCATGTGCCAAATTTTGGTCTATTTCAACGTGTTTTGTGATCCGGGCGCTAGTAACAAGCTCTAGTTTATCGAAAATGGGTTGCATCTACCATAAGTAAGAGGCCAAGATGCTGGAGTGATTGCACATGAAAGACCCAGGCCTAAAGTCATTTGTCGTGCTATCATGCACCCATGTGCCAAATTTTGGTCCATTTCAACATGTTTTGTGATCCGGGCGCTAGTAACAAGCTCTAGTTCACCAAAAAGGGTTGCATCTGCCATAACTAAGAGGCCAAGATGCTGGAGCGATTGCACATGAAAGACTTAGGCCTAAAGTCATTTGTCATGCCATCATGCACCCATGTGCCAAATTTTGGTCCTTTTCAACGTGTTTTGTGATCCGAGCGCTAGTAACAAGCTCTAGTTCATCGAAAACGGGTTACATCTGCCATAACTAAGAGGCCAAGATGCTGGAGCGATTGCACATGAAAGACTCAGGCCTAAAGTCATTTGCCATGCTATCATGCACCCATGTGCCAAATTTGGGTCCATTTCAACATGTTTTGTGATCCAGGCGCTAGTAACAAGCTCTAGTTTATTGAAAATGGGTTGCATCTGCCATAACTAAGAGGCCAAGATGCTGGAGCAATTGCACATGAAAGACCCAGGCCTAAAGTCATTTGTCATGCCATCATGCACCCATGTGCCAAATTTTGGACCATTTCAATGTGTTTTGTGATCCGGGTGCTACTAACAAGCTCTAGTTCATCGAAAATGGGTTGCATTTGCCATAACTAAGAGGCCAAGATGCTGGAGCGATTGCACATGAAAGACTCGGGCCTAAAGTCATTTGTCATGCCATCAGGCACCCATGTGCCAAATTTTGGTCCATTTCAACATGTTTTGTGATCCAGGCGCTACTAACAAGCTCTAGTTCATCAAAAATGGGTTGCATCTGCCATAACTAAGAGGCTAAGAATTTAGAGTGATTGCACATGAAAGACCCAGGCCTAAAGTCATCTATCATGCCATCATGCACCCATGTGCCAAATTTTTGTCCATTTCAATGTGTTTTGTGATCCGGGTGCTAGTAACAAGCTCCAGTTCATCAAAAATGGGTTGCATCTGCCATAACTAAGAGGCCCAGATGCTGGAGCGATTGCACATGAAAGACCTGGGCCTAAAGTTATTTTTCATGCCATCATGCACGCATATGCCAAATTTTGGTCCATTTCAATGTGTTTTGTCATCTCGGTGCTAGTAATAAGCTCTAGTTCATTGAAAATGTGTTGCATCAGCCATAACTAAGAGGCCAAGATGCTGGAGTGATTGCACATGAAAGACCCGGGCCTAATGTCATTTGCCATACCATCATGTACCCATGTGCCAAATTTTGGTCCATTTCAATGTGTTTTGTGATCCGAGCGCTAGTAAGAAGCTCTAGTTTATCAAAAATAGGTTGCATCTACCATAACTAAGAGGCCAAGATGCTGGAGCGATAGCACATGAAAGACCCAGGCCTAAAGTCATTTTTCATGCCATCAAGCACCCATGTGCCAAATTTTGGTCCATTTCAACGTGTTTTGTGATCCGGACGCTAGTAACAAGCTCTAGTTCATTGAAAATTGGTTGCATCTACCATAACTAAGAGGCCAAGATGCTAGAGCGATTGCACATGAAAGACCCGGGCCTAAAGTCATTTGCCATGCTATCATGCACCCATGTGCCAATTTTGGTCCATTTCAACGTGTTTTGTGATCCGGCGCTAGTAACAAGCTCTAGTTCATCGAAAACGGGTTGCATCTACCATAACTAAGAGGCCAAGATGCTAGAGCGATTGCACATGAAAGACCTAGGCCTAAAGTCATTTGTCATGCCATCAAGCACCCATGTGCCAAATTTTGGTCCATTTCAACGTGTTTTGTGATCTGGGCACTAGTAACAAGCTCTAGTTCATCGAAAACGGGTTGCATCTGCCATAACTAAGAGGCCAAGATGCTGGAGCGATTGCACATGAAAGAATCAGGCCTAAAGTCATTTGCCATGCTATCATTCACCCATGTGCCAAATTTGGGTCCATTTCAATGTGTTTTGTGATCTGGGCGCTATTAACAAGCTCTAGTTTATTGAAAATGGGTTGCATCTGCCATAACTAAGAGGCCAAGATGCTGGAGCGATTGCACATGAAAGACCTAGGCCTAAAGTCATTTGTCATGCCATCAAGCACCCATGTGCCAAATTTTGGTCTATTTCAACATGTTTTGTGATCCAGGCGCTAGTAACAAGCTCTAGTTCATCAAAAATGGGTTGCATCTGCCATAACTAAGAGGCCAAGATGTTGGAGTGATTGCACATGAAAGACCTGGGCCTAAAGTCATTTGTCATGCCATCAAGCACCCATCTGCCAAATTTTGGTCCATTTCAATGTGTTTTGTGATCCGGGCACTAGTAACAAGCTCTAGTTCATTGAAAACGGGTTGCATCTACCATAACTAAGAGGCCAAGATGCTGGAGCAATTGCACATGAAAGACCCGGGCCTAAAGTCATTTGCCATGCTATCATGCACCCATGTGCCAATTTTGGTCCATTTCAACGTGTTTTGTGATCCAGCGCTAGTAACAAGCTCTAGTTCATCAAATACGGGTTGCATCTGCCATAACTAAGAGGACAAGATGCTGGAGTGATTGCACATGAAAGACCTAGGCCTAAAGTCATTTGTCATGCCATCATGCACCCATGTGCCAAATTTTGGACCATTTCAACATGTTTTGTGATCCGGGCGCTACTAACAAGTTCTAGTTCATCGAAAACGGGTTGCATCTGCCATAACTAAGAGGCCAAGATGCTGAAGCGATTGCACATGAAAGACCCAGGCCTAAAGTCATTTGTCATGCCATCAAGCACCCATGTGCCAAATTTTGGTCCATTTCAACATGTTTTGTGATCCGGGCGCTACTAACAAGTTCTAGTTCATCGAAAACGGGTTGCATCTGCCATAACTAAGAGGCCAAGATGCTAGAGCAATTGTACATGAAAGACTCAGGCCTAAAGTCATTTGCCATGCTATCATGCACCCATTTGCCAAATTTGGGTCCATTTCAACGTGTTTTGTGATCCGAGCGCTAGTAACAAGCTCTAGTTTATTGAAAATGGGTTGCATCTACCATAACTAAGAGGCCAAGATGCTGGAGCAATTGCACATGAAAGACCCGGGCCTAAAGTCATTTGTCATGCCATCATGCACCCATGTGCCAAATTTTGGACCATTTCAACGTGTTTTGTGATCCGGGCGCTACTAACAAGCTCTAGTTCATCAAAAACGGGTTGCATCTGCCATAACTAAGAGGCCAAGATGCTAGAGCGATTGCACATGAAAGACCTAGGCCTAAAGTCATTTGTCATGCCATCAAGCACCCATGTGCCAAATTTTGGTCTATTTCAACATGTTTTGTGATCCAGGCGCTAGTAACAAGCTCTAGTTCATCAAAAATGGGTTGCATCTGCCATAACTAAGAGGCCAAGATGCTAGAGCAATTGCACATGAATGACCTGGGCCTTAAGTCATTTGTCATGCCATCAAGCACCCATGTGCCAAATTTTGGTCCATTTCAATGGGTTTTGTGATCCGGGCGCTACTAACAAGCTCTAGTTCATCGAAAACGGGTTGCATCTGCCATAACTAAGAGGTCAAGATGCTAGAGTGATTGCACATGAAAGACCCAGGCCTAAAGTCATATGTCATGCCATCATGCACCCATGTGCCAAATTTTGGTCCATTTCAATGTGTTTTGTGATCCGGGCGCTAGTAACAAGCTCTAGTTCATCAAAAACGGATTGCATCTACCATAACTAAGAGGCCCAGATGCTGGAGCGATTGCACATGAAAGACCTAGGCCTAAAGTCATTTTTCATGCCATCATGCACCCATATGCCAAATTTTGGTCCATTTCAATGTGTTTTGTGATCCCGGTGCTAGTAATAAGCTCTAGTTCATTGAAAATGGGTTGCATCAGCCATAAGTAAGAGGCCAAGATGTTGGAGTGATTGCACATGAAAGACCCGGGCCTAATGTCATTTGCCATGCCATCATGTACCCATGTGCCAAATTTTGGTCCATTTCAATGTGTTTTGTGATCCGGGCGCTAGTAACAAGCTCTAGTTCATCGAAAACTGGTTGCATCTGCCATAACTAAGAGGCCAAGATGCTGGAGCGATTGCACATAAAAGACCTAGGCCTAAAGTCATTTTTCATGCCATCAAGCACCCATGTGCCAAATATTGGTCCATTTCAACGTGTTTTGTGATCCGGGCGCTAGTAACAAGCTCTAGTTCATTGAAAACGGGTTGCATCTACCATAACTAAGAGGCCAAGATGCTAGAGCGATTGCACATGAAAGACCCAGTGCTAAAGTCATTTGCTAGAGCGATTGCACATGAAAGACCTAGGCCTAAAGTCATTTGTCATGCCATCATGCACCCATGTGCGAAATTTTGGACCATTTCAACGTGTTTTGTGATCCGGGTGCTACTAACAAGCTCTAGTTCATCGAAAATGGGTTGCATCTGCCATAACTAAGAGGCCAAGATGCTTTAGCGATTGCATATGAAAGACCTGGGCCTAAAGTAATTTGTCATGCCATCAAGCACCCATGTGCCAAATTTTGGTCCATTTCAATGTGTTTTTGTGATCCGGGCGCTAGTAACAAGCTCTAGTTCATCAAAAACGGGTTGCATCTGCCATAACTAAGAGGCCAAGATGCTGGAGCAATTGCACATGAAAGACTCAGGCCTAAAGTCATTTGCCATGCTATCATGCACCCATGTGCCAAATTTGGGTCCATTTCAACGTGTTTTGTGATTCGGGCGCTAGTAACAAGCTCTAGTTTATTGAAAATGGGTTGGATCTGCCATAACTAAGAGGCCAAGATGCTAGAGCAATTGCACATGAAAGACCCAGGCCTAAAGTCATTTTTCATGCCATCATGCGCCCATGTGCCAAATTTTGGACCATTTCAACGTGTTTTGTGATCCGGGTGCTACTAACAAGCTCTAGTTCATCGAAAACGGGTTGCATCTGCCATAACTAAGAGGCCAAGATGTTGGAGCGATTGCACATGAAAGACCCGGGCCTAAAGTCATTTGTCATGCCATCAAGCACCCATGTGCCAAATTTTGGTCCATTTCAACGTGTTTTGTGATCTGGGCGCTAGTAACAAGCTCTAGTTCATTGAAAACGGGTTGCATCTTCCATAACTAAGAGGTCAAGATGCTGGAGCAATTGCACATGAAACACCTGGGCCAAAAGTCATTTTCCATGCTATCATGCACCCATGTGCCAATTTTGGTCCATTTCAACATGTTTTGTGATCCGGCGCTAGTAACAAGCTCTAGTTCATCAAATACGGGTTGCATCTGCCATAACTAAGAGGCAAAGATGCTGGAGTGATTGCACATGAAAGACCCAGGCCTAAAGTCATTTGTCATGCCATCATGCACCCATGTGCCAAATTTTGGACCATTTCAACATGTTTTGTGATCCGGGCGCTACTATCAAGTTCTAGTTCATCGAAAACGGTTTGCATCTGCCATAACTAAGAGGCCAAGATGCTGAAGCGATTGCACATGAAAGACCCAGGCCTAAAGTCATTTGTCATGCCATCAAGCACCCATGTGCCAAATTTTGGTCCATTTCAACATGTTTTGTGATCCGGGCGCTAGTAACAAGCTCTAGTTCATCGAAAACGGGTTGCATCTGCCATAACTAAGAGGCCAAGATTCTGGAGCAATTGCACAAGAAAGACTCAGGCCTAAAGTCATTTGCCATGCTATCATGCACCCATGTGCCAAATTTGGGTCCATTTCAATGTGTTTTGTGATCCGGGCGCTAATAACAAGCTCTAGTTTATTGAAAATGGGTTGCATCTACCATAACTAAGAGGCCAAGATGCTGGAGCGATTGCACATGAAAGACCCGGGCCTAAAGTCATTTTTCATGCCATCATGCACCCATGTGCCAAAGTATGGACCATTTCAATGTGTTTTGTGATCCGGGCGCTACTAACAAGCTCTAGTTCATCGAAAACGGGTTGCATCTACCATAACTAAGAGGCCAAGATGCTGGAGTGATTGCACATGAAAGACTTGGGCCTTAAGTTATTTGTCATGCCATCAAGCACCCATGTGCCAAATTTTGGTCCATTTCAATGTGTTTTGTGATCCGGGCGCTACTAACAAGCTCTAGTTCGTCGAAAATGGGTTGCATCTGCCATAACTAAGAGGCCAAGATGCTAGAGTGATTACACATGAAAGACCCAGGCCTAAAGTCATCTGTCATGCCATCATGCACCCATGTGCCAAATTTTGGTCCATTTTAATGTGTTTTGTGATCCGTGCGCTAGTAACAAGCTCTAGTTCATCAAAAACGGGTTGCATCTGCCATAACTAAGAGGCCCAGATGCTGGAGCGATTGCACATGAAAGACCTAGGCCTAAAGTCATTTTTCATGCCATCATGCACCCATATGCCAAATTTTGGTCCATTTCAATGTGTTTTGTGATCCCGGTGCTAGTAATAAGCTCTAGTTCATTGAAAATGGGTTGCATCAGCCATAACTAAGAGGCCAAGATGCTGGAGTGATTGCACATGAAAGACCTGGGCCTAATGTCATTTGCCATGCCATCATGTACCCATGTGCCAAATTTTGGTCCATTTCAATATGTTTTGTGATCCGGGCGCTAGTAACAAGCTCTAGTTCATCGAAAATAGGTTGCATCTGCCAGAACTAAGAGGCCAAGATGCTGGAGCAATTGCACACGAAAGACCCAGGCCTAAAGTCATTTTTCGTGCCATCAAGTACCCATGTGCCAAATTTTGGTCCATTTCAACATGTTTTGTGATCCGAGCGCTAGTAACAAGCTCTAGTTCATTAAAAACAGGTTGCATCTACCATAACTAAGAGGCCAAGATGCTAGAGCGATTGCACATGAAAGACCCGATCCTAAAGTCATTTGCCATGCTATCATGCACCCATGTGCCAATTTTGGTCCATTTTAACGTGTTTTGTGATCTGGCGCTAGTAACAAGCTGTAGTTCATCGAAAACGGGTTGCATCTGCCATAACTAAGAGGCCAAGATGCTGGAGCAATTGCACATGAAAGACCCGGGCCTAATGTCATTTGTCATGCCATCATGCACCCATGTGCCAAATTTTAGACCATGTCAACGTGTTTTGTGATCCGTGCGCTACTAACAAGCTCTAGTTCATCGGAAATCGGTTGCATCAGCCATAACTAAGAGGCCAAGATGCTGGAGTGATTGCACATGAAAGACCTGGGACTAATGTCATTTGCCATGCCATCATGTACCCATGTGCCAAATTTTGGTCCATTTCAATGTGTTTTGTGATCCGGGTGCTAGTAAGAAGCTCTAGTTCATCGAAAATAGGTTGCATCTGCCATAACTAAGAGGCCAAGATGCTGGAGCGATAGCACATGAAAGACCCAGGCCTAAAGTCATTTTTCATGCCATCAAGCACCCATGTGCCAAATTTTGGTCCATTTCAATGTGTTTTGTGATCCAGACCCTAGTAACAAGCTCTAGTTCATTGAAAATGGGTTGCATCTACCATAACTAAGAGGCCAAGATGCTGGAGCGATTGCACAAGAAAGACCCAGGCCTAAAGTCATTTTCCATGCTATCATGCACCCATGTGCCAATTTTGGTCCATTTCAATGTGTTTTGTGATCCGGCGCTAGTAACATGCTCTAGTTCATCGAAAACGGGTTGCATCTGCCATAACTAAGAGGCCAAGATGCTGGAGCGATTGCACATGAAAGACCCGGGCCTAAAGTCATTTGTCATGCCATCATGCTCCCATGTGCCAAATTTTGGACGATTTCAACATGTTTTGTGATCCGAGTGCGACTAACAAGCTCTAGTTCATCGAAAACGGGTTGCATCTGCCATAACTAAGAGGCCAAGATGTTGGAGTGATTGTACATGAAAGACCTGGGCCTAAAGTCATTTGTCATGCCATCAACCACCCATGTGCCAAATTTTGGTCCATTTCAATGTGTTTTGTGATCCGGGCACTAGTAACAAGCTCTAGTTCATTGAAAACGGGCTGCATCTACCATAACTAAGAGGCCAAGATGCTGGAGTGATTGCACATGAAAGACCCGGGCCTAAAGTCATTTGCCATGCTATCATGCACCCATGTGCCAATTTTGGTCCATTTCAACGTGTTTTGTGATCCGGCGCTAGTAACAAGCTCTAGTTCATCAAATACGGGTTGCATCTGCCATAACTAAGAGGCCAAGATGCTGGAGCAATTGCACATGAAAGACTCAGGCCTAAAGTCATTTGCCATGCTATCATGCACCCATGTGCCAAATTTGGGTCCATTTCAACGTGTTTTGTGTTTCGGGCGCTAGTAACAAGCTCTAGTTTATTGAAAATGGGTTGGATCTGCCATAACTAAGAGGCCAAGATGCTAGAGAAATTGCACATGAAAGACCCAGGCCTAAAGTCATTTTTCATGCCATCATGCGCCCATGTGCCAAATTTTGGACCATTTCAACGTGTTTTGTGATCCGGGTGCTACTAACAAGCTCTAGTTCATCGAAAACGGGTTGCATCTGCCATAACTAAGAGGCCAAGATGTTGGAGCGATTGCACATGAAAGACCCGGGCCTAAAGTCATTTGTCATGCCATCAAGCACCCATGTGCCAAAATTTGGTCCATTTCAACATGTTTTGTGATCTGGGCGCTAGTAACAAGCTCTAGTTCATTGAAAACGGGTTGCATCTTCCATAACTAAGAGGTCAAGATGCTGGAGCAATTGCACATGAAAGACCTGGGCCTAAAGTCATTTTCCATGCTATCATGCACCCATGTGCCAATTTTGGTCCATTTCAACATGTTTTGTGATCCGGCGCTAGTAACAAGCTCTAGTTCATCAAATACGGGTTGCATCTGCCATAACTAAGAGGCCAAGATGCTGGAGTGATTGCACATGAAAGACCCAGGCCTAAAGTCATTTGTCATGCCATCATGCACCCATGTGCCAAATTTTGGACCATTTCAACATGTTTTGTGATCCGGGCGCTACTATCAAGTTCTAGTTCATCGAAAACGGTTTGCATCAGCCATAACTAAGAGGCCAAGATGCTGAAGCGATTGCACATGAAAGACCCAGGCCTAAAGTCATTTGTCATGCCATCAAGCACCCATGTGCCAAATTTTGGTCCATTTCAACATGTTTTGTGATCCGGGCGCTAGTAACAAGCTCTAGTTCATCGAAAACGGGTTGCATCTGCCATAACTAAGAGGCCAAGATTCTGGAGCAATTGCACAAGAAAGACTCAGGGCTAAAGTCATTTGCCATGCTATCATGCACCCATGTGCCAAATTTGGGTCCATTTCAATGTGTTTTGTGATCCGGGCGCTAATAACAAGCTCTAGTTTATTGAAAATGGGTTGCATCTACCATAACTAAGAGGCCAAGATGCTGGAGTGATTGCACATGAAAGACCCGGGCCTAAAGTCATTTTTCATGCCATCATGCACCCATGTGCCAAATTTTGGTCCATTTTAATGTGTTTTGTGATCCGTGCGCTAGTAACAAGCTCTAGTTCATCAAAAACGGGTTGCATCTACCATAACTAAGAGGCCCAGATGCTGGAGCGATTGCACATGAAAGACCTAGGCCTAAAGTCATTTTTCATGCCATCATGCACCCATATGCCAAATTTTGGTCCATTTCAATGTGTTTTGTGATCCCGGTGCTAGTAATAAGCTCTAGTTCATTGAAAATGGGTTGCATCAGCCATAACTAAGAGGCCAAGATGCTGGAGTGATTGCACATGAAAGACCTGGGCCTAATGTCATTTGCCATGCCATCATGTACCCATGTGCCAAATTTTGGTCCATTTCAATATGTTTTGATATCCGGGCGCTAGTAACAAGCTCTAGTTCATCGAAAATAGGTTGCATCTGCCAGAACTAAGAGGCCAAGATGCTGGAGCAATTGCACACGAAAGACCCAGGCCTAAAGTCATTTTTCATGCCATCAAGTACCCATGTGCCAAATTTTGGTCCATTTCAACATGTTTTGTGATCCGAGCGCTAGTAACAAGCTCTAGTTCATTAAAAACAGGTTGCATCTACCATAACTAAGAGGCCAAGATGCTAGAGCGATTGCACATGAAAGACCCGATCCTAAAGTCATTTGCCATGCTAT
This sequence comes from Dactylis glomerata, assembly GCA_007115705.1. Classification (NCBI taxonomy): domain Eukaryota; kingdom Viridiplantae; phylum Streptophyta; class Magnoliopsida; order Poales; family Poaceae; genus Dactylis; species Dactylis glomerata. The sequence continues at coordinate 119,107 of QXEO01001114.1, forward strand.
CATGCACCCATGTGCCAATTTTGGTCCATTTTAACGTGTTTTGTGATCTGGCGCTAGTAACAAGCTGTAGTTCATCGAAAACGGGTTGCATCTGCCATAACTAAGAGGCCAAGATGCTGGAGCAATTGCACATGAAAGACCCGGGCCTAATGTCATTTGTCATGCCATCATGCACCCATGTGCCAAATTTTAGACCATGTCAACGTGTTTTGTGATCCGGGCGCTACTAAGAAGCTCTAGTTCATCGGAAATCGGTTGCATCAGCCATAACTAAGAGGCCAAGATGCTGGAGTGATTGCACATGAAAGACCCGGGACTAATGTCATTTGCCATGCCATCATGTACCCATGTGCCAAATTTTGGTCCATTTCAATGTGTTTTGTGATCCGGGTGCCTATAAGAAGCTCTAGTTCATCGAAAATAGGTTGCATCTGCCATAACTAAGAGGCCAAGATGCTGGAGCGATAGCACATGAAAGACCCAGGCCTAAAGTCATTTTTCATGCCATCAAGCACCCATGTGCCAAATTTTGGTCCATTTCAATGTGTTTTGTGATCCAGACCCTAGTAACAAGCTCTAGTTCATTGAAAATGGGTTGCATCTACCATAACTAAGAGGCCAAGATGCTGGAGCGATTGCACAAGAAAGACCCAGGCCTAAAGTCATTTGCCATGCTATCATGCACCCATGTGCCAATTTTGGTCCATTTCAATGTGTTTTGTGATCCGGCGCTAGTAACATGCTCTAGTTCATCGAAAACGGGTTGCATCTGCCATAACTAAGAGGCCAAGATGCTGGAGCGATTGCACATGAAAGACCCGGGCCTAAAGTCATTTGTCATGCCATCATGCTCCCATGTGCCAAATTTTGGACCATTTCAACATGTTTTGTGATCCGGGCGCTACTAACAAGCTCTAGTTCATCGAAAACGGGTTGCATCTACCATAACTAAGAGGCCAAGATGCTGGAGCGATTGCACATGAAAGACCTAGGCCTAAAGTCATTTGTCATGCCATCAAGCACCCATGTGCCAAATTTTGGTCCATTTCAACGTGTTTTGTGATTCGGGCGCTAGTAACAAGCTCTAGTTCATCGAAAATGGGTTGCATCTACCATAACTAAGAGGCCAAGTTGCTGGAGCGATTGTACATGAAAGACTCAGGCCTAAAGTCATTTGCCATGCTATCATGCACCCATGTGCCAAATTTGGGTCCATTTCAATGTGTTTTGTGATCTGGGCGCTATTAACAAGCTCTAGTTTACTGAAAATGGGTTGCATCTACCATAACTAAGAGGCCAAGATGCTGGAGCATTTGCACATGAAAGACCCGGGTCTAAAGTCATTTGTCATGCCATCATGCACCCATGTGCCAAATTTTGGACGATTTCAACATGTTTTGTGATCCGAGTGCGACTAACAAGCTCTAGTTCATCGAAAACGGGTTGCATCTGCCATAACTAAGAGGCCAAGATGTTGGAGTGATTGTACATGAAAGACCTGGGCCTAAAGTCATTTGTCATGCCATCAACCACCCATGTGCCAAATTTTGGTCCATTTCAATGTGTTTTGTGATCCGGGCACTAGTAACAAGCTCTAGTTCATTGAAAACGGGCTGCATCTACCATAACTAAGAGGCCAAGATGCTGGAGTGATTGCACATGAAAGACCCGGGCCTAAAGTCATTTGCCATGCTATCATGCACCCATGTGCCAATTTTGGTCCATTTCAACGTGTTTTGTGATACGGCGCTAGTAACAAGCTCTAGTTCATCAAATACGGGTTGCATCTGCCATAACTAAGAGGACAAGATGCTGGAGCGATTGCACATGAAAGACCCAGGCCTAAAGTCATTTGTCATGCCATCATGCACCCATGTGCCAAATTTTGGACCATTTGAACATGTTTTGTGATCCGGGCGCTACTAACAAGTTCTAGTTCATCGAAAATGGGTTGCATCTGCCATAACCAAGAGGCCAAGATGCTGAAGCGATTGCACATGAAAGACCCATGCCTAAAGTCATTTGTCATGCCATCCTGCACCCATGTGCCAAATTTTGGTCCATTTCAACATGTTTTGTGATCCGGGCGCTAGTAACAAGCTCTAGTTCATCAAAAACGGGTTGCATCTGCCATAACTAAGAGGCCAAGATGCTAGAGCAATTGCACATGAAAGACTCAGGCCTAAAGTCATTTGCCATGCTATCATGCACCTATGTGCCAAATTTGGGTCCATTTCAACGTGTTTTGTGATTCGGGCGCTAGTAACAAGCTCTAGTTTATTGAAAATGGGTTGCATCTGCCATAACTAAGAGGTCAAGATGCTGGAGCAATTGCACATGAAAGACCCGGGCCTAAAGTCATTTGTCATGCCATCATGCACCCATGTGCCAAATTTTGGACCATTTCAACGTGTTTTGTGATCCGGGCGCTACTAACAAGCTCTAGTTCATCAAAAACAGGTTGCATCTGCCATAACTAAGAGGCCAAGATGCTGGAGCAATTGCACATGAAAGACCCAGGCCTAAAGTCATTTGTCACGCCATCAAGCACCCATGTGCCAAATTTTGGTCCATTTCAACATGTTTTGTGATCCGGGCGCTAGTAACTAGCTCTAGTTCATCAAAAATGGGTTGCATCTGCCATAACTAAGACGCCAAGATGCTGGAGCGATTGCACATGAAAGACTCGGGCCTAAAGTCATTTGTCATGCCATCAAGCACCCATGTGCCAAATTTTGGTCCATTTCAACGGGTTTTGTGATCCGGGCGCTACTAACAAGCTCTAGTTCATCGAAAACGGGTTTGCATCTGCCATAACTAAGAGGTCAAGATGCTAGAGTGATTGCACATGAAATACCCAGGCCTAAAGTCATCTGTCATGCCATCATGCACCCATGTGCCAAATTTTGGTCCATTTCAATGTGTTTTGTGATCCGGGCGCTAGTAACAAGCTCTAGTTCATCAAAAACGGGTTGCATCTGCCATAACTAAGAGGCCCAGATACTGGAGCGATTGCACATGAAAGACCTGGGCCTAAAGTCATTTTTCATGCCATCATGCACCCATATGCCAAATTTTGGTCCATTTCAATGTGTTTTGTGATCTGGGCGCTATTAACAAGCTCTAGTTTATTGAAAATGGGTTGCATCTGCCATAACTAAGAGGCCAGATGCTGGAGCAATTGCACATGAAAGACCCGGGCCTAAAGTCATTTGTCATGCCATCATGGCACCCATGTGCCAAATTTGGACCATTTCAACATGTTTTGTGATCCGGTTGCTACTAACAAGCTCTAGTTCATCGAAAACGGTTGCATCTGCCATAACTAAGAGGCCAAGATGTTGGAGCGATTGTACATGAAAGACCTGGGCCTAAAGTCATTTGTCATGCCATCAAGCACCCATGTGCCAAATTTGGTCCATTTCAACTGTGTTTGTGATCCGGGCACTAGTAACAAGCTCTAGTTCATTGAAAACGGTTGCATCTACCATAACTAAGAGGCCAAGATGCTGGAGCGATTGCACATGAAAGACCCAGGCCTAAAGTCATTTGTCATGCAATCATGCACCCATGTGCCAAATTTTGGACCATTTCAACATGTTTTGTGATCCAGGGGCTACTAACAAGCTCTAGTTCATTGAAAACGGGTTGCATCTGCCATAACTAAGAGGCCAAGATGCTGGAGCGATTGCATATGAAAGACCTGGGCCTAAAGTAATTTGTCATGCCATCAAGCACCCATGTGCCAAATTTGGGTCCATTTCAATGTGTTTTGTGATCCGGGCGCTAGTAACAAGCTCTAGTTCATCGAAAACGGGTTGCATCTGCCATAACTAAGAGGCCAAGATGCTGGAGCGATTGCACATGAAAGACTCAGGCCTAAAGTCATTTGCCATGCTATCATGCACTCATGTGCCAAATTTGGGTCCATTTCAACGTGTTTTGTGATTCGGGCGCTAGTAACAAGCTCTAGTTTATTGAAAATGGGTTGGATCTGCCATAACTAAGAGGCCAAGATGCTGGAGCAATTGCACATGAAAGACCCAGGCCTAAAGTCATTTGTCATGCCATCATGCACCCATGTGCCACATTTTGGACCATTTCAACGTGTTTTGTGATCCGGGTGCTACTAACAAGCTCTAGTTCATCGAAAACGGGTTGCATCTGCCATAACTAAGAGGCCAAGATGTTGGAGCGATTGCACATGAAAGACCCGGGCCTAAAGTCATTTGTCATGTCATCAAGCACCCATGTGCCAAATTTTGGTCCATTTCAACATGTTTTGTGATCCGGGCGCTAGTAACAAGCTCTAGTTCATTGAAAACGGGTTGCATCTACCATAACTAAGAGGCCAAGATGCTAGAGCAATTGCACATGAACGACCTGGGCCTAAAGTCATTTGCCATGCTATCATACACCCATGTGCCAATTTTGGTCCATTTCAACATATTTTGTGATCCAACGCTAGTAACAAGCTCTAGTTCATCAAATACGGGTTGCATCTGCCATAACTAAGAGGCCAAGATGCTGGAGCGATTGCACATGAAAGACCCAGGCCTAAAGTCATTTGTGATGCCATCATGCACCCATGTGCCAAATTTTGGACCATTTCAACATGTTTTGTGATCCGGGCGCTACTATCAAGTTCTAGTTCATCGAAAACGGGTTGCATCTGCCATAACTAAGAGGCCAAGATGCTGAAGCGATTGCACATGAAAGGCCCGGGCCTAAAGTCATTTGTCATGCCATCAAGCACCCATGTGCCAAATTTTGGTCCATTTCAACATGTTTTGTGATCTGGGAGCTAGTAACAAGCTCTAGTTCATCAAAAACGGGTTACATCTGCCATAACTAAGAGGCCAAGATTCTGGAGCAATTGCACAAGAAAGACTCAGGCCTAAAGTCATTTGCCATGCTATCATGCACCCATGTGCTAAATTTGGGTCCATTTCAACGTGTTTTGTGATCCGAGCGCTAGTAACAAGCTCTAGTTTATAGAAAATGGGTTGCATCTGCCATAACTAAGAGGCCAAGATGCTGGAGCGATTGCACATGAAAGACCCAGATCTAAAGTCATTTGTCATGCCATCATGCACCCATGTGCCAAAGTTTGGACCATTTCAATGCGTTTTGTGATCCGGGCGCTACTAACAAGCTCTAGTTCATCGAAAATGGGTTGCATCTGCCATAACTAAGAGGCCAAGATGCTGGAGCGATTGCACATGAAAGACCCGGGCCTTAAGTTATTTGTCATTCCATCAAGCACCCATGTGCCAAATTTAGGTCCATTTCAACGTGTTTTGTGATCCGGGCGCTACTAACAAGCTCTAGTTCATCGAAAATGGATTGCATCTGCCATAACTAAGAGGCCAAGATGCTAGAGTGATTACACATGAAAGACCCAGGACTAAAGTCATCTGTCATGCCATCATGCACCCATGTGCCAAATTTTGGTCCATTTTAATGTCTTTTGTGATCCGGGCGCTAGTAACAAGCTCTAGTTCATAAAAAACGGGTTGCATCTGCCATAAATAAGAGGCCCAGATGCTGGAGCGATTGCACATGAAAGACCTAGGCCTAAAGTCATTTTTCATGCCATCATGCACCCATATGCCAAATTTTGGTCCATTTCAATGTGTTTTGTGATCCCGGTGCTAGTAATAAGCTCTAGTTCATTGAAAATGGGTTGCATCAGCCATAACTAAGAGGCCAAGATGCTGGAGTGATTGCACATGAAAGACCTGGGCCTAATGTCATTTGCCATGCCATCATGTACCCATGTGCCAAATTTTGGTCCATTTCAATGTGTTTTGTGATCCGGGCGCTAGTAACAAGCTCTAGTTCATCGAAAATAGGTTGCATCTGCCATAACTAAGAGGCCAAGATGCTGGAGCGATTGCACATGAAAGACCCAGGCCTAAAGTCATTTTTCATGCCATCAAGCACCCATGTGCCAAATTTTGGTCCATTTCAACGTGTTTTGTGATCCGAGCGCTAGTAACAAGCTCTAGTTCATTGAAAACGGGTTGCATCTACCATAACTAAGAGGCCAAGATGCTAGAGTGATTGCACATGAAAGACCCGATCCTAAAGTCATTTGCCATGCTATCATGCACCCATGTGCCAATTTTGGTCCATTTCAACGTGTTTTGTGATCCGGCGCTAGTAACAAGCTCTAGTTCATCGAAAATGGGTTGCATCTGCCATAACTAAGAGGCCAAGATGCTGGAGCAATTGCACATGAAAGACCTAGGCCTAAATTCATTTGTCATGCCATCATGCACCCATGTGCCAAATTTTGGAACATTTCAACGTGTTTTGTGATCCAGGCGCTACTAACAAGCTGTAGTTCATCGAAAATGGGTTGCATCTGCCATAACTAAGAGGCCAAGATGCTGGAGCGATTGCACAAGAAAGTCCTGGGCCTAAAGTCATTTGTCATGCCATCAAGCACCCATGTGCCAAATTTTGGTCCATTTCAACGTGTTTTGTGATCCAGGCGCTAGTAACAAGCTCTATTGAAAATGGGTTGCATCTGCCATAACTAAGAGGCCAAGATGCTGGAGCAATTGCACATGAAAGACCCAGGCCTAAAGTCGTTTGTCATGCCATCATGCACCCATGTGCCAAATTTTGGACCATTTCAACGTGTTTTGTGATCCGGGTGCTACTAACAAGCTCTAGTTCATCGAAAACGGGTTGCATCTGCCATAACTAAGAGGCCAAGATGTTGGAGCGATTGCACATGAAAGACCCAGGCCTAAAGTCATTTGTCATGCCATCAAGCACCCATGTGCCAAATTTTGGTCCATTTCAACGTGTTTTGTGATCCGGGCGCTAGTAACAAGCTCTAGTTCATTGAAAACGGGTTGCATCTACCATAACTAAGAGGCCAAGATGCTGGAGCAGTTGCACATGAAAGACCCAGGCCTAAAGTCATTTGCCATGCTATCATGCACCCATGTGCCAATTTTGGTCCATTTCAACGTGTTTTGTGATCCGGCGCTAGTAACAAGCTCTAGTTCATCGAAAACGGGTTGCATCTGCCATAACTAAGAGGCCATGATGCTAGAGCAATTGCACATGAAAGACCCGGGCCTAAAGTCATTTTTCATGCCATCATGCACCCATGTGCCAAATTTTGGACCATTTCAACATGTTTTGTGATCCGGGCGCTACTAACAAGCTCTAGTTCATCGAAAATGGGTTGCATCTGCCATAACTAAGAGGCCAAGATGCTAAAGTGATTGCACATGAAAGACCCGGGCCTAAAGTCATTTGTCATGCCATCAAGCACCCATGTGCCAAATTTTGGTCCATTTCATCATGTTTTGTGATCCAGGCACTAGTAACAAGCTCTAGTTCATCGAAAACGGGTTGCATCTGCCATAACTAAGAGGCCATGATGCTGGAGCGATTGCACATGAAAGACCTGGGCCTAAAGTCATTTGTCATGTCATTAAGCACTCATGTGCCAAATTTTGGTCCATTTCAACGTGTTTTGTGATCCGGGCGCTAGTAACAAGCTCTAGTTCATCGAAAATGGGTTGCATCTGCCATAACTAAGAGGCCAAGATGCTAGAGCGATTGCACATGAAAGACCCGGGCCTAAAGTCATTTGTCATGCCATCAAGCACCCATGTGCCAAATTTTGGTCTATTTCAATGTGTTTTGTGATCCGGGCGCTAGTAACAAGCCCTAATTCATCGAAAACAGGTTGCATCTGCCATAACTAACAGGCCAAGATGCTGGAGCAATTGCACATGAAAGACTCAGGCCTAAAGTCATTTGCCATGCTATCATCTACCCATGTGCCAAATTTGGGTCCATTTCAACGTGTTTTGTGATCCGGGCGCTAGTAACAAGCTCTAGTTTATTAAAAATGGGTTGCATCTGCCATAACTGCGAGGCCAAGATGCTGGAGCAATTGCACATGAAAGACCTGGGCCTAAAGTCATTTGTCATGCCATCATGCACCCATGTGCCAAATTTTGGACCATTTCAATGTGTTTTGTGATCCGGGCGCTACTAACAAGCTCTAGTTCAACGAAAACGGGTTGCATCTGCCATAACTAAGAGGCCAAGATGCTGGAGCGATTGCACATGAAAGACCTAGGCCTAAAGTCATTTCTATTGCCATCAAGCACCCATGTGCCAAATTTTGGTCCATTTCAACGTGTTTTGTGATCCGGGCGATAGTAACAAGCTCTAGTTCATCGAAAACGGGTTGCATCTGCCATAACTAAGAGGCCAAGATGCTGGAGCGATTGCACATGAAAGACCCGGGCCTAAAGTCATTTGTCATGCCATCAAGCACCCATGTGCCAAATTTTGGTCCATTTCAACATGTTTTGTGAACCGGGCGCTAGTAACAAGCTCTAGTTCATCGAAAACGGGTTGCATCTGCCATAACTAAGAGGCCAAGATGCTGGAGCAATTACACATGAAAGACTCAGGCCTAAATTCATTTGCCATGCTATCATTTACCCATGTGCCAAATTTGGGTCCATTTCAACGTGTTTTGTGATCCAGGCACTAGTAACAAGCTCTAGTTTATTGAAAATGGGTTGCATCTGCCATAACTAAGAGGCCAAGATACTGGAGCAATTGCACATGAAAGACCCGGGCCTAAAGTCATTTTTCATGCCATCATGCACCCATGTGCAAAATTTTGGACCATTTCAACGTGTTTTGTGATCCGGGCGCTACTAACAAGTTCTAGTTCATCGAAAATGGGTTGCATCTGCCATAACGAAGAGGCCAAGATGCTGGAGTGATTGCACATGAAAGACCCGGGCCTAAAGTCATTTTTAATGCCATCAAGCACCCATGTGCCAAATTTTGGTCCATTTCAATGTGTTTTGTGATCCGGGCACTTCTAACAAGCTCTAGTTCATCGAAAATGGGTTGCATGTGTCATAACTAAGAGGCCAAGATGCTAGAGTGATTGCACATGAAAGACCCAGGCCTAAAGTCATCTGTCATGCCATCATGCACCCATCTGCCAAATTTTGGTCCATTTCAATGTGTTTTGTGATCCGGGCGCTATTAACAAGCTCTAGTTCATCAAAAACGGGTTGCATCTGCCATAACAAAGAGGCCAAGATGCTGGAGCGATTGCACATGAAAGACCCGGGCCTAAAGTCATTTGTCATGCCATCATGCACCCATGTGCCAAATTTTGGACCATTTCAACGTGTTTTGTGATCCGGGCGCTACTAACAAGCTCTAGTTCATCGAAAACGGGTTGCATCTGCCATAACAAAGAGGCCAAGATGCTGGAGCGATTGCACATGAAAGACCCGGGCCTAAAGTCATTTGTCATGCCATCAAGCACCCATGTGCCAAATTTTGGTCTATTTCAATGTGTTTTGTGATCCGGGCGCTAGTAACAAGCCCTAATTCATCGAAAACAGGTTGCATCTGCCATAACTAACAGGCCAAGATGCTGGAGCAATTGCACATGAAAGACTCAGGCCTAAAGTCATTTGCCATGCTATCATCTACCCATGTGCCAAATTTGGGTCCATTTCAACGTGTTTTGTGATCCGGGCGCTAGTAACAAGCTCTAGTTTATTAAAAATGGGTTGCATCTGCCATAACTGCGAGGCCAAGATGCTGGAGCAATTGCACATGAAAGACCTGGGCCTAAAGTCATTTGTCATGCCATCATGCACCCATGTGCCAAATTTTGGACCATTTCAATGTGTTTTGTGATCCGGGCGCTACTAACAAGCTCTAGTTCAACGAAAACGGGTTGCATCTGCCATAACTAAGAGGCCAAGATGCTGGAGCGATTGCACATGAAAGACCTAGGCCTAAAGTCATTTCTATTGCCATCAAGCACCCATGTGCCAAATTTTGGTCCATTTCAACGTGTTTTGTGATCCGGGCGATAGTAACAAGCTCTAGTTCATCGAAAACGGGTTGCATCTGCCATAACTAAGAGGCCAAGATGCTGGAGCGATTGCACATGAAAGACCCGGGCCTAAAGTCATTTGTCATGCCATCAAGCACCCATGTGCCAAATTTTGGTCCATTTCAACATGTTTTGTGAACCGGGCGCTAGTAACAAGCTCTAGTTCATCGAAAACGGGTTGCATCTGCCATAACTAAGAGGCCAAGATGCTGGAGCAATTACACATGAAAGACTCAGGCCTAAATTCATTTGCCATGCTATCATTTACCCATGTGCCAAATTTGGGTCCATTTCAACGTGTTTTGTGATCCAGGCACTAGTAACAAGCTCTAGTTTATTGAAAATGGGTTGCATCTGCCATAACTAAGAGGCCAAGATACTGGAGCAATTGCACATGAAAGACCCGGGCCTAAAGTCATTTTTCATGCCATCATGCACCCATGTGCAAAATTTTGGACCATTTCAACGTGTTTTGTGATCCGGGCGCTACTAACAAGTTCTAGTTCATCGAAAATGGGTTGCATCTGCCATAACGAAGAGGCCAAGATGCTGGAGTGATTGCACATGAAAGACCCGGGCCTAAAGTCATTTTTAATGCCATCAAGCACCCATGTGCCAAATTTTGGTCCATTTCAATGTGTTTTGTGATCCGGGCACTTCTAACAAGCTCTAGTTCATCGAAAATGGGTTGCATGTGTCATAACTAAGAGGCCAAGATGCTAGAGTGATTGCACATGAAAGACCCAGGCCTAAAGTCATCTGTCATGCCATCATGCACCCATCTGCCAAATTTTGGTCCATTTCAATGTGTTTTGTGATCCGGGCGCTATTAACAAGCTCTAGTTCATCAAAAACGGGTTGCATCTGCCATAACAAAGAGGCCAAGATGCTGGAGCGATTGCACATGAAAGACCCAGGCCTAAAGTCATTTGTGATGCCATCATGCACCCATGTGCCAAATTTTGGACTAGTTCAACGTGTTTTATGATCCGGGCACTACTAACAAGCTCTAGTTCATCAAAAACGGGTTGCATCTGCCATAACTAAGAGGCCAAGATGCTGGAGTGATTGCACATGAAAGTCTCAGGCCTAAAGTCATCTATCATGCCATCATGCACCCATGTGCCAAATTTTGGTCCATTTCAATCTGTTTTGTGATCCGGGCGCTACTAACAAGCTCTAGTTCATCGAAAACGGGTTGCATCTGCCATAACTAAGAGGCCAAGATGCTGGAGTGATTGCACATGAAAGACCTGGGCCTAAAGTCATTTGTCATGCCATCAAGCACCCATGTGCCAAATTTTGGTCCATTTCAATGTGTTTTGTGATCCGGGCGCTAGTAACAAGCTCTAGTTCATCGAAAACGGGTTGCATCTACCATAACTAAGAGGCCAAGATGCTGGAGCGATTGCACATGAAAGACTCAGGCCTAAAGTCATTTGTCATGCTATCATGCACCCATGTGCCAAATTTGGGTCCATTTCAACGTGTTTTGTGATCCGGGCGCTAGTAACAAGCTCTAGTTTATTGAAAATGGGTTGCATCTACCATAACTAAGAGGCCAAGATGTTGGAGCAATTGCACATGAAAGACCCAGGCCTAAAGTCATTTGTCATGCCATCATGCACCCATGTGCCAAATTTTGGACCATTTCAATGTGTTTTGTGATCCGGGTGCTACTAACAAGCTCTAGTTCATCGAAAACGGGTTGCTGATACGTCTCAAACGTATCTATAATTTTTTATGCTCCATGCTTGTTTTTACACCATTTGCCTATTGTTTTGTTACACTTAGTGGCACTTTTATGCATTTTCTGGAACTAACCTATTAACGAAGTGCCACAGTGTCAGTTTCCTGTTTTCTGCTATTTTTGTGTTTCAGAAGTGATACACAGGAAATATTCTCGGAATTGGACGAAACAAGTTCCTGAAGTCATATTTTACCCGGAAGCTTCCAGTCATCCGAAGAAGTGTCGGAGGGGGGCCACCAGGGCACCACACAAGGGGGCGGCGCGGCCTGGCCCCTGGCCGCGCCACCCCTGTGTGAGAGCCCCTGGCTCCACCTCTGACATCGCCCCTTTGCCTATAAAGATCCCCCGACGAGAAAAACCTAAGTGCCCGATCAATTTTCCAGAATACATCGCGATCCGCCGCCGCCGTCGACCCGAAGATCGGGAGGGTCCAGAAGCTCTTCCCGGCACCCTGCCGGAGAGGGGAATCGCCACCGGAGGTCTTCTTCATCGCCATGCTTGCCTCCGGAGCGATGAGTGAGTAGTCTACCTTGGACTATGGGTCCATAGCAGTAGCTAGATGGTTGTCTTCTCCACCATGTGCTTCATGTTTAGATCTCATGAGCTGCCCTACATGATTGAGATCACCGTTATGTAATTCTGTGATGTTGGTTTGTTGGGATCCGATGAATATTGGTGTTTATGATTAAGTTGATGTACTGAATTATATCTTTTGTTATCTCTATGTTGTTTATGATCTTGCATGCTCTCCGTTGTTAGTAGCTATCTTGGCCGAGTAGTTGCTAGTGACTCCAAGAGGGGGTATTTATGCTCGATAGTGGGTTCATGTCTCTATTTCACCTGGGGGAGTGACAGAAACCTCTAAGGTGGTAGATGTGCTGTTGCTACTAGGGAGAAAACAACATTCATATGCTCAAGGGCATATGATTTGTTTACATTACACACTTTGCTTAATGCAATTATCTGTTGTTCGCAACTTAATACTTCTAGGGTGTTCGGATGATATCCCTGGGGGTGGATTATTAGTCATAGATGCAGTTGGATGGTGGTCTATGTATTTTGTTGTAATGCCCAGAGTAAATCTCATAGTGATCTTCTTGACATATCACGTTATCTTTATTCTATCAATTGCCCAACTGTAATTTGTTTACCCAGCATGTTATTTTATCTATGGAGAGACACCACTAGTGAACTGTGGACCCCGGTCCTATTTTAATCATATTGCAATCACCTGTTTACTTTTCCCGCACTGTTTACTTTACTCGCATACTTTACTGTTTTCCACTCAATACACTCATAACCTTTGTTTCAAGCAAACCGGTGAGATTAACAACCTCATCGCAAGTTGGGAACAAAGTATTTGTTTGTGTGTGTGCAGGTTCCACAAACACCTTCAGTCGTCACCGTCTCTCTTCTTCAAGATCGACATTAAACCTTGGTTTCTTAATTGAGGGAAAACTAGCCGCTACACTCATCATACCTCCCTCTTGGGGTTCCCAACAGGCTGGTCATTCACCACGCACAAGGATAGTTTGCTCCCACATCAACTTGGAGTAGCAGCCACTTTTCTGGCGCCGTTGCCGGGGAAGAGAGAAGACTTCTACGAGGGGAGTTCTTCGCACACACATTCTTTACTTTGTTATTTGTTTTGCTTTACTTTATTTTATTTTACCTGCATTGCTTTTCATATCAAAAACCCAAAAAAATTAGAATCCTTGGTAGTTGTTTTTACTTGTTTACTTTTGTTTTGCTGAAATGGGTACTCCTGAAAACACCAAGTTGTGTGACTTTGCTAGCACGAACAATAGTGATTTTATCTGCACTCCTATTGCACCACCTGTTCCTGCTACCACCTTTTATGAGATCAAGCCTGCTTTATTGAACCTTGTTATGAAAGAGCAATTTTCTGGTGCTAGTACTGAAGATGCTGCAGCTCATCTCAACAATTTTGTTGAGCTATGTGAGATGCAGAAATATAAAGATGTTGATAGTGATATTATTAAGCTCAAGTTGTTTCCTTTTTCTTTGAGAGGAAAGGCTAAAGATTGGTTGCTGTCTTTGACTAAGAATAGTATTGATTCATGGGCTAAGTGTAAGGATGCTTTTATTGGTAGATACTATCCTCCTGCTAAGATTATAGCTTTGCGTAGCAATATTATGAAGTTTACTCAGTTTGATAATGAACATGTTGCTCAAGCTTGGGAAAGAATGAAATCTATGGTAAAGAATTGCCCCACTCATGGACTGACTACTTGGATGATTATCCAAACTTTTTATGCAGGACTGAATTTTTCTTCAAGAAACCTACTTGATTCAGCTGCTGGAGGCACTTTTATGTCCCTTACATTGGGCGCCGCATCAAAGCTACTCGACAACATGATGGTAAATTATTCCGAATGGCACACCGAGAGAGCTCCACAAGGTAAGAAGGTAAATTTTGTTGAGGAAACCTCTTCCTTAAGTGATAAGATTGATACCATTATGGCTATGCTTGCTAATGATAGGACTCATGTTGATCCTAATAATGTTCCTTTGGCCTCTCTGGCTGCTCAAGAAGAGCAAGTTGATGTGAATTTCATTAGAAATAACAATTTTAACAACAATGCTTATAGGAACAATTTTGCTAGTAACAATTATAGACCGTTTCCTTCTAATGGTGATAATAGCTATCTTGGTAGACCTAAACTACCTAGTGAAGAAAGAAATTTTGAACTTGAAAAGGCTACCAAGAATTTTATGCAGATGCAATATGAGCAGAACCGGGCTTTCACCAAGACTATGGAGGAGCAATCAGCTCTGTTGAGGACTATTAGTCATCAACTAGAAAATTTAAACAAGGCTGTTCCTGAATTACAAGCTAAGGCTTCCAAAGCTGAAACCGATATCTCATTATTGTCTAATGTGCAATCTTCTTTAGTTAATATAATGTCCGCTAAGCCTGATCCTTTTGCTGCCGCTAATGCTATCCAAGTAAGAATTGATGAAAATATTAGATTGTTAGCGGAATTGCATGCTAGGTGGGAAAGAGAAGATGAGATGGCTAGAGAGATGAAGGTATGTACTATTACTACCTCTAATGATGTTGCTCCTACTGATAGCAACCCTCTTACTTTGATTGGTGTAGAGAAAACTCCCACTCCTTGTGTTAAAAAGCCCAAAACTGCCAAAACTTTTTCTCAAAAGAGTGCTGAAATTTTTCGGAGTGTGGGAGATGATAGCTCTATTTCTTTTAATGATTTTGATGTTGATGGCTGCAATATATCTGAAGTAATTTTGTTCTTGCCAAAGCTTGCTTTGACTCCCAATGCTAGTTCTTTAAATATTGCTTTTACTAAGCATATTACCAACGCTCTTATAAAGATTAGGGATGAAAAGTTGAAGCAAAAAGCCTCTGTTCCCAAGAAGTTAGAAGATGGTTGGGAACCCATCATTGATATGCATGTTAATGGTTATGATTGCCATGCTTTATGTGATCTAGGTGCTAGTATTTCTATCATGCCTAGAAAGATTTATGACATGCTTGATTTACCACCACTTGAAAAGTGTTATTTTGATGTTCCTATTGCTGATGTTGCTAAGAAGAAACCTTTGGGAAGGATTAATGATGTTCTTATTGTGGTTAACAATAACCTTGTTCCCATTGATTTTCTTGTTATGGACGTTGAATGCCATGCTTCATGTCCTATTATTTTGGGAAGACCCTTTCTTCGAACTGTAGGTGCTATCATTGATATGAGGGAAGGCACTATCAAGTATCAATTCCCACTTAAGAAAGGTATGGAACACTTCCCTAGGAAAAGAAAGAAATTACTTTTTGACTCTATTCTTAGAGCAAATTATGAGCTTGATGCTTCATCTATTGATATTACTTGATTCGCACTTTTCTGCGCCTAGCTCAAAGGCGTTAAAGAAAAGCACTCTTGGGAGATAACCCATTGTTTACTTTTCAGTACTTTTTCTTTTATTTGAGTCTTGGAAGTCATTACTACTGTAATGACCGCTCCTTATCTTGTTTATTTCGTTTTTGTGCCAAGAGAAGCCTCTAATTTGAGCGAGGTAAAGATTCGGGGTTATTGCTGTCCTGAAACTGTTTTCGGTGCTGCATCGTAAAAATTCGTGAAAATTCTCTGTATATCTTTTGGACCTGCGATTTCTTGTGCATATGCCCCAGGTTATATCCAAACTTTTCTTAGTTGAACACTTTTTGATTTGAGCAACAGAAAATCCCTAAAAAATTCGTCCATTATCAGCTGTCCAGTTTTGACAGATTTCTGCCAATATTTGTTTTTGCCACTTTATCGCTTTCTTTTGAGTTCTTTTTGATCATGGAACTCTTGTGGAAGTTGCTACAGTAGTATATACTTTATATGTGGTGGTTTTGGGTTGAAACCTGAAGCTAAAAGAGGTTGAATATATTTTATGCTTACACTAATGTTGCTAATAGAATTGTGTTTAGTTTTGTATGAAGGAAGTTTTCAAGTGTAGGGATTGGAGAATGATGAGATGAGTTGAAGAATAGACAAAAGCTCAAGCTTGGGGATGCCCATGCATCACCCCAAGAAATATCCAAGAAGTACAAGCGTCAAAGCTTGGGGATGCCCCCGAGGCACCCCTTCTTCATCGGCAAAAATCAGGTCACCTTTCAAAACACTATATTTTTATTGCTTCATGCACTATGTGTTTTTCTTGGAGCATCAGTTGTTTTAGTTTTCTTAGTTGGTTTAGTTTGTTTGTTTGCTGCAATAAATGGTTGGACCCCAACAAATTTCCTTTGGAGGAGATGTACTCGTTTTCATTTGCAAAGAACGCTCTAGTTTTCACTCTTATTAAAAATCGAGTGTTCTACTTTTTCTGCTACTGCTTTTGGTTTTCGTTTTCGCCTTGATTTGCATTCAGATCTTGTCATATCTTTTCATCAAGATGTATTTTTGCCTCTGATCTTCATTGGTTTTCATCAAAAGAGGTGTTTATAAAAGTTTCAAATGGTGTTGGAAAAGAGAAAAAGCTTTGTGCAAAATAGTGGTACAAGAAGGAGCTTGTGTAGACTGCGGCTTAGGCTTTTTCATGTCATGCTTGATGTCTTTTTGATAGTATGCTTAGTGGTTTTGCTGTAGCATGACTTGTCTCAAATAACTGAGATTGCTTAATGAGCCTTTGAAAAAAATCATGCGTTGTTTTTATTGTATGGAAGCATTATTTTGGTTTTCTCCTTGATGCTTTATTTGGGTTGACTTGGCGCATGCTCACACATGTTAGACTCTTACAAATTCGCCATTAGCCTTCATGATCATTTAGTTTTTGACTTTTGATGCCATCGTATGCTTCTTTTAATATCGCTTTGTCGCTTTGCATGATTATGGCCATTATTGCTCTCTTAGTTGGTCGCTCCCAGTCTTTTGCTAGCCCTCGCCTTGTACTGAGTATGAGCTCTACTCGTGCATCCAACTCCTAAAAGCCAAGTTTGCCATTGTGTCCACTATAAATTCCTATGCATGGTATTTGTAAGCCATTCCAAAGTAAAATTTTCGTGTGCTACCTTTCAAAAACCTTCAAAATACTTCTCATTTTGTGACACTGTTTTCAGCTCATGGGGACGTAGTGGTCGGATTTGCTATCTTCCATATTGCTTATTCCAAAAAGAAAAAAAAAGAAAAAAGGCACTCCTCCAATGAATGTGAATGTTGGTGGGCACCCGATGGAATCGGTTAGCCATGGTATGTGAAAGGAAAAGGTGGGGAGGAGTGCCAAGTTTTATAAAAAGAGCACAAGAGTGCCAATCTCTCTCTCAAAAACTTGCTTTATTTTTGTATGGAAGATACTAAGAACCCCATTGCCAGTCGTTGACAAAGACAACCACCTCTCAAAATCAAGTTTTATCTCTCTGTTTTACAAATGAAAAGCTCTAGCACATGTTTAAATCACTGCTTCCCTCTGCGAAGGGCCTTTCTTTTACTTTTATGTTGAGTCACCACCTTCTTTCTTTATGCACCATTAAGAGAGCATAGTTGTCATTCTTAGTGTGATATGCATTGTCCCAAAGTTCATTGATTGACTCATATTGTTGGTTTCACTTGTTCTTAAATTATTTGTATCTAGTCACCCTCTTAAACTTTGAGGTGTCCTATGCATTTATGTTTTGCTCTCTTTGAAGGACAAGCTGAAAACCATTTGTATGTTTTTCCTTATGATTTGAACACATGTTTGACTTTCATTGTTTCATTATCATGATCTTTTGTTTGTGTTCATTTACATGTTTACAACATGGTTGCTAAGTTCTTATTGTCATGATTATATCTTCATGCCCATGTTTTAAGTTCTATTGATCCCAGCTCGCCAAAGCTTGCATATATGATCAAGATTGTGTAGGTGCATGTCACCTCAAAAATTATTCTTTTGTTATCACTTACCTACTCGAGGACGAGCAGGAGTTAAGCTTGGGGATGCTTGATACGTCTCAAACGTATCTATAATTTTTGATGCTCCATGCTTGTTTTTACACCATTTGCCTATTATTTCGTTACACTTAGTGGCACTTTTATGCATTTTCCGGAACTAACCTATTAACGAAGTGCCATAGTGCCAGTTTCCTGTTTTCTGCTGTTTTTGTGTTTCAGAAGTGATACACAGGAAATATTCTCGGAATTGGACGAAACAAGTTCCTGAAGTCATATTTTACCCGGAAGCTTCCAGTCATCCGAAGAAGTGTCGGAGGGGGGCCACCAGGGCCCCACACAAGGGGGCGGCACCCTGTTGGAGAGGGGCGG